>PVLD010014714.1:0-51269 GCA_004027595.1 Dinomys branickii | reverse complement strand
CTCCCAGGGAGTTCGGACCGAGCCAAACTTCCTCCCCCCGCAGAGCATCTCTGGCTCCCAGCGTCTGGGGCTTTCTGCGCGGCCCGCCCGATACGCGCGAAATGTGGGACTGCCGGGCGCCGCCGCCACCAAAAAGCCGTTCTCTTTCGGGAGTCGCCGGAAAGCTGCACCGGCTTGGGAGGCGGGAGGGATCGAGCTGGCTATGCTCCCAGGGCGCTTGGAGCGAGCCAAACTTCCTCCCCGCGCGGATTGTCCCTGGCTCCCAGCATCTGGGGCTTTCCCACGTCTCGCCCCGGCAGCCTGGTCCGCCCTACCACATCTCCCACGGCATCTCAGAGAAATACGCCCAGTTTGAACTTCCCAGCCGAGGTCCCGGCATTCACGCTTGCTAAGTCTGTCTCGAGCTGGTGGTGTTTATTAAGGAGGATCGCTCCCTTGCTGCTCACCTGGTCGCCATCTTCCCATCATCTCCCTACACTTCAATGTTGTGCTTGCATTGCTATCACCTATCTACAGAGCTCTTGGGATCTTACACAATGCAAACTCTGCGAAACAATGTTCCCATTCGCTTCTCTCTCCAGTGCCTGGTAGCTACCATCTTCTCTGTATCTTGCTGAGATGAATCGTATTTAATACTTTAGAAAAGTGGATTCGCACCGTTGTTTGTCCTTCTATGGCTAGTGTGTGTCTCTCAGCATAATGCGCTCAGTGGGCATCTATTCATCTGCCTAGCATGTGTCAGAGCCTTCTTCCTTTCTAAAGCTGAGTGATATTCCAGTGCGTATTCGAAGTATTTTCCATAAAATCTGAAGAGATTTTTTTTAGAACCAGAACTTTGTGAAGATGATACGTAGACTCCAATGGAAACAATAACCTTTGTTACACTGCAGCTTGGCAGCATGAGGGTCCTCAGGTTCTGATAGACTCTTCAGCACACCTCACTAGTACCCTGGGAAGAATCTCAGCCAGTCTGATGAAGACAGTGATTGGCTTGGGATGATTTTTTTCCTTTCACTCTGGGCTAAATTTGGTAATACTTTCATCTAATGCTATTCATTCTGAGGTTATTTAATATTTTAAAAATTAGCACGGAAAATTTCAAAACTCCAAACATGTTGAAAAAACAGTACAGTAATGGGCCCATAATGTGCTCATGATCCAATTTCAGCAATTATCAACTCAGGGCTAATGTTTTGTCATCCACGCTCCCGTCTACCTCCCCCCTCTTCTGGATTATTTTGGAGCTGATCCCAGACATCGAGTAATTTAATCCATATGAGTTTCACCACATATATAATAGGGAAGTACCCTTTAAGGACACATAATGGCAATACTAATTTTACACCTATGTAATTATTACTTACAACAATGAAACATTAAACCAGTATTCAATTTAGAAACTTCTTTCATCTTTTAAAGAGTGTTCCCATCAGTCATGTGAGTGCTATGCACTGCATTTGCTGCATGTGCCTCTGGTCTTGGAAATCTCATCTCACTCTTCTAGTCATCTCCTCTCTCCCTTGCAGTTTACGTGTTGGAAAAACGACTTATTTAACCTGTAGCCTTTCCCACATCCTGCATTTTGCTGCCCAAATCCTTGTGGCATCATTGAATATATTTCTCTGCACTTCCATTTCCTGTACCTGGGTAGTTGTGTCTTGAAACTTGATAGTATCAGGTTGGAGTTTTTTGGCAAGAATACCACAGTCTTCAAATTGTGGTGTATCCATCATATCTAATGGACTCTGTTCTGTAATGTTAGCAACCATTCATGGTCATTACCAGGTCCATTATTTCATTAATGTTCAAAAAATGTGGCTTTCTAATTTTATCACTCTTTATTTTCTAAAAACCAGAACACTTCTGTAAAGACAACTCCTCGTGTTAACCCTCTGAGTACTCTCACATGCACTTTGTATACAAAATTCAGAGTCCTCCCCCGTCCCCTATCAGAGTGGAGCTGTGCCTCAGACAGCGGTGGGAATTCTGGTGAGCTGCTGAAGCTCCCCCACTACCCACTGGGGACCATGCAGAGACCTAGACAGCTCTAGGGGCCTGGGGTCCACTCCCCACACCTCCTCCCCCGCCCCCCCCGTCAGAGTGGAGCTGCGCCTCGGACAGCTGGAGGGATTCCGGTGAACTGGCCCCACCTCTGCCCCACCAGCTTGGGAGCCAAAGGGAGCCCCAGATAACCTCAAGGGCCTTGGGCGCTCCTTCCTGCCTGGACCCTGCAAACTCAGGGCAGCTCAACTGAAACTCAGACAGTTTCAGGGGACTCAGTGACTGCATACCTACCCCTCTTCTGGTGTGGAAACTGGGCGGGGTAGTGGCAGTGTATGGAGACACGGTGACCACCACCCACCCACTACTATACACCAGTAGAAACAGGGCTGAAACATGGACAGCTTGGGGAACTCTAGAGTGAGAACCAAGCTGAGCCATAGAAAAGCATTGGGAATCACACCCTGCCTGCACACAGACATCACTGAGGGAGTCACACCAAGCACAAGGGTTCTTGCTCATATGACATCACCCTGGGAGTGAGGCTGAACTCCAGGGAACCTCTGCATCTTTGAAAATGACAAAATGAAGGACAAAAATGCAATCTCAGACCTCTACCCTTCCCAGAATAAGTCCAGGAGATATTTCACAGATGAGCTTGGAAGTCATACACCTGGAATTTCTGAAATGATAGCAGCTGAAACAACGCCAACAGGCCATAGAGGACATCAGATCTGAAATAATGTCTGAGGCAGAAAAACAAATGACAACAATAACAAAAGAATTGCTTAGCACATCAAAGAAGACATGGAAAAAAATTGAGGAGCATAATAAATTAATGGACACTTGGAATGAACAGTATAGGAAACAACAGGAATGCATGAAGCAGATTCAAACAGATATCCAAGAAATTAAAACTTCCATCAAAAGCTGGAAAAACTGCTTGAGCAAAGCTGAAAATAGACTCTCAGACCTTGAAGACAGCATTGCTGTGAATGATTATGAAAGGATCTTTTAAAAATAACAAGAAACCAAGAAATAACAGTTCAACAGCTGCAAGATGAAACAAAGAAAAGCAATGTAATATTGATAGGTATCAATGAAACAGCAGATGTCAGCACAAATGATATAAAAAAACTATTTGTGGAAGTAATAGCAGAAAATTTCCCAAGCATGGAAAAAGAATTGGACATTTGGGTAAATGAAGCATATAGAACTTCAACTAGCCATAACTAAAATAAATCTACACCCAGACATATAGTAATCAAGATACCAGAAATTCATCAAAAGAACAGATTATTAAAAGCTGTGAGAGGAAAGAAACAGATCACATATAAAGGAAAGCCCATCAGAATCATAGCAGATTTCTCAGTACAAACCATCAAGTCAAGAAGAGCTTGGAGTGAAATATTGCAGGTCCTAAAAGAAAACAACTTCCAACTCACATTGATGTGTCCTGCAAAACTATCCTTCAAAATTAATGAAGAAATAAAATATTTCCATGGTAAAGATCAACTGAAGAACTTCATGAGTGCCAAACCAACCCTACAAAGAGTACTAAAAGATATTCTAGAAAGAGACAGAAAAGACCACAACTTTAACAACAACAACAGAAAGGAAACACCAAGCAGAGTAAGCAATTAAACAGAGGAAAACAAGAGAAACCACCAGCAGGAAAACAAAATGACAAAGATAAGCCAATACATATCACTTATAACCATCAATGTAAATAGGCTCAATTCACCAACCAAAAGAAGTAGACTGGCAGGTTGGATCAAGAAACAAAATCCAACAATATGCTGTATACAGTAAACACATTTAACTAAAAAGGAAACTCATAGACTGAAAATTAAAGGATGGAAAACAATACTTCATGTGACAGGTACCCAGAAAAAAGCGATGTCACTATTCTGCTTGCAGACAATAGGAAAACCAAACCAACAACAATTAAAAGAGATAAAGAAGGTCACTACATACTTGAGAGTGGAAAACTTCAAGAGGAAGAGCTAACAATCATAAATATCTATGCACCAAACATGGGAGCACCCAAGTATATAAGACAAATTTTAACAGACATGAAAAATGAAATAAGCAACAACACAATCGTAACAGGAGACTTCAATACCCCATTATCACAAGGAAGTACATTAACTAGACAAAAAATTGGTAAAGAAATAACACAACTAAACCAAACATGTGAACAAATGGATTCAGTAGACTGTACAGTGTTCTACCCAACAGCATCAGAATACTCAGTCTTCTCAGCTGCACATGGGACATTCTCTAAAATAGACCATACACTAGCACAGAGAACATGCTTAAGGAAATGCAAAGGAGTAGAAATTATCTCATGTATACTATCAGACCATAGTGCAATGAAATTGGGAATTAAAGCCAAAGGTAATCTCAAGAACTCCATAAACACATGGAAATTAAATAGCACACTCCTGAACAATCAGTGGGTCACAGATGAAATCAAAGAAGAAATTAGGCACTATGTACAATCAAATGAAAATGTAGACACAACTGATAGGAACCTGTGAGATGCAATGAAAGCAGTCCTCAGAGGGAAATTTATCACAGTGAATTCCTACCTCAGGAAAACAGAATGAGCACAAATCAACAATCTTATGCTGCACCTCAAGCTTCTAGAAATAGAAGAACAAATCAAACCAAGAGCCCAGAGAAGGCATGAAATTATAAAGGTCAGGGCACAAATGAATGCAATGGAGACTAAAAAACAATACAGAAACTTAATGAATCAAAGAGTTCGTTCTTTGAAACACTAAATAAAATTGATAAACCCCTAGCCAACCTCATTAAACAGAGGAGAAAAAGAACTGAAATACATGCAATAAGTAATGAAAGAGATAAAATCACTACAAATCCTGTAGAAATTCAGAAGATCATCAGTACCTACTTTGAAAATCTTTACTCTCACAGCATGGAAAATATAGAGGAAATGGACAGATTTCTTGATACATATGAACTACCAAAGCTGAATGAAGAAGAAATAAAAATCCTGAATAACCCTACATCAGCAAGCAAAATTGAAACTGTAATGAAAAACTGACCAGTGAAGAAAAGCCCAGGTCATGATGGATTTACAGCTGAATTCTATAAGAAATTTAGAGAAGATTTAATGCCAATACTTCTCAAACTCTTTAAGGAAATTGAAAAGGAAGGAATTCTCCCAACTCATTCCTGGAGGCAAGTATTATCCTGATACCAAAACCAGAGAACTATAGGCCAATCTCCTTCATAAACATAGATGCAAAAATTTCAATAAAATACTGGCAAACAGAATGCAACAAATCATTAAGAAGATTATACACCATGACCAAGAAGGATTCATTCCAGGAATGCAGGGTTGGTTCAATATAAGCAAATCAATTAATGTAATACACCACATCAGTAGGGCAAAAGACAAAAACCACATGATCATCTCAATTGATGCAGAAAAGGCTTTTGATAAAGTCCAACACTTATTCATGATAAAAACCCTACAGAAAATTTGGCATAGATGGACTTTACCGAGTCTCATAAAAGCCATCTATGACAAACTGACATCTAACATCATTCTATATGTTCAAAAACTGAAAGCTTTCCCTTTAAAGTCAGGAACAAGACCAGGATATTCACTGTCACCACTTCTATTCAACATAGTACTGGAAATATTAGCCAGAGCAATTAGACAAGAGAAAAATAAGAGGAATAAAGATAGGAAAAGATGTGAAATTATCACTGATGACATGATACTCTACATAGAAGACCCCAAAAACTCCGCCAAAAGGCTCATAGATTTAATAACCAAATTCAGTAGTGTAACTGGATACAAAGTCAACATGCAAAAATCAATACCATTCCTGTACACAAATGACAAGCAGACTGAGAGAGAAATCAGTGAAACCATAACTTTCATAATAGCATCTAAAAATTGAAATACTTAGGAATCAATATAACAAAAGAAGTAAAAGATCTATGCAGTGAAAATTACAGTACTCTGAAAGAAGAGATTGAAGAGGATTTCAGAAAATGGAAAGATATTCCTTGCTCATGGAGAGGAAGAATCAACATTGTGAAAATGGCCATACTCCTAAAATTATACAGATTCGATGCAATCCTCATTAAAATTCCATTGGTATACCTCACGGATCTAGAGAAAACACTCCTAAAATTCATCTGGAACCAGAAGAGGCCTAGAATAGCAAAAGTAATCCTGGGAAACAAAAGAAAGGTAGGAAGTATCACAATCCTTAACTTGAAATATAACAAAGCTACTGTGATAAAATCAGCATGGTACTGGCAGAAAAACAGACTTGAAGATCAGTGGAACAGGTTAGAAGATGCAGACACAGCTACAAATACACTCGGCCACCTTATCTTTGACAAAGGGGCCAAACATGTTCACTGGAAGAGAGATAGCCTCTTTAACAAACGGTACTGGAAAAACTGGCTTTCCACATGGCAAAGACTAAAGCTAGACCCATGTCTATCACCATGCACAAAACTAAAGTCAAAATGGATCAAAGATCTAAATATTAAAACAGAAACACTAAATCTACTGAAAGAGAAAGTAGCTAAAACTCTTGAAGACATAGGGGTAGGCAGAGAGTTCATGAGCAAAAACTAAACTGCACAGGAAATACTTCAAAGAATCAACAACTTGGATCTCATCTGATTGAAGAGTTTCTGCACATCAAAAGAAATCACCAACAGAGTGAAGAGAAAACTCACAAATTGGGAAAAGACATTATCCAACTGTCCCTCAGACAAAGCACTCCTATCTAGAACATATAAAGAATTAAAAATAATCAGGCCCCCCAAATTCCAAGACCCAGTCCCCAGATCAGCATCTGAGATGAACACACACTTCTCAGATGAAAAAATACTAATGGCGAACAAATATATGAAAAAATGTTCACCATCATTAATCATTCGAGAAATGCAAATTAAAACAACACTGAGATTTCATCTCAGCCCACAAAGAATATCTATCATTAAGAAATCAACCAATGACATATGCTGGAGAGGCTGTGGGGAAAAAGAACACTTCTTCACTGGTGGTGGGAGGGTCGATTGGTGAAATCACTATGGAAATAGGTCTGGAGATTCCTCACAAAGCTAGGATTGGAAGTCCCACTTAACCCAGCTATTCCCCTTCTTGGTATTTTCCCAGAATAATTAAAAACATCACACCACAGTGATATATGTGCACCCATGTTTATAGCAGCACAATTTGTCATAGCTAAATCTTGGAAACAACCCAAACGCCCATCAACTGAGGAATGGATAAAAAAGATGTGGTATTTCTATACAATGGAGTATTACTTAGCTATAAAAAAGATACTCTGAAGGCCTTTATAGATAAATGGATGTAACTAGAGCCCATACTCATAAGTGAAACAAATCAGACTCATGTGTGGGCATCACATTGTCTCCCTGGTGTAAGAACATGAAAGAGTAAATACAACCTAAAACGTACAATAGATAATAAGAAAGAGAGAGAAACTGCTCAAAGGAAGGAGCAACTGGGATGAGGGAAAGAAGAAGTACTAAGGCTATATGTGTGTGTGTATATATATATATATATGGTATAACTGTAAAGTTGGTGTCTGATGGTTTTTTGGGAACCTTTAATGATTAACAGTTTTTTTCCTACTATTTTGACCAATTTTTCATGCTTATATCTGGTAATCTGAGCCATTTATGTGATGACAACAATTTCCAGTATAACAACCATTGGTGAATTCCTACAATCCTGCCTAGTGTCACTATGTATTGTCTCTAATGTTCTTCTAAATTATTATTGCTTATTCTCTTTAATGATTTGATCAACCTATTCTTTATCCGGTAATCTGAGCAACTTCGTTGAATGTAACAGTATGTAATATAACAAGCACTGTTAATCCCTATCATTTGGCTTGAAACCCTGTATCATTTCTAATGTCCTTGCTTTGTGTTGTCTTCTGCTTTTGTTTTTATTTTTGTACTACTTTCTTTAAAATTGAAAAAAGAAAGAAAGAAAAGGCAGAGCAAGTGCTTGGCTATGGTTACTTTTATTACGAATTTTCAAAATTTAAGAAGTTTCTTCTTTCTCCCTTTCTTCTTCCTTCCCTCTGCCTTTCTTTCTTTTCATTCTCATTAACTCCTTTAAAAATATTACTGTATCTGTAACAAAAACATTGTAAAAGATTTTGAAATGCTGGGTTTTAACAGAATATGTTGCTTTTCAATTTTAGAGTGCTTGTGAAATGTGACGGTATGTATGTCTGTAAACTCATCAAAGTTTCCTTTCAGTGTCGGTTCTCTGTCCATTGATTTTTATCCAGGTTGTGCCTGTAATTCGCCAGTGAAAATGTCTAAGTGGAAACACACTAGAGAAGGCTTTCGATTAAGCACCTGTTGAGGTCATGAAAACAGACAACTGCCCGTGCTTTTCCTTTCTCTTTCCTACTCGAATGCAGATGAAGTAGCTGGAGTGGTAGAAATGTTCATGTTATGCAGAGGAAGGAGTATATATGCACACTCAGATGGTAGAGACTGAACAGGAACCCAGTTCCTTGGTGAAGCTCTTATGGATTTATTCCATCTCTTGCTAAATCTGATCTTGTACTGTATGAGGAAAAACCCAGCTTTAAAGCCACTATTATTGGCAATTTTGGTGCTTGTACCTACACGTCCTCACTGTTACATTTGCCCAAAGCCTTGCACATTGTAAGTGGGAGAGCTGGGTTTCAAAGTCAGGCTTATTAATATCTATGGCTGGGGGCTGGGGGTATAGCTCAGTGGCATAAGCGCTTGCCTGGCAAGCGCAAGGTCCTGAGTTCGATCCCTGGTACCGGAAAAAAAAAAAAAACCAGAATATCTATGGCTTGTGTGCTTTTACTAGAAAACATAGAGACTCATGGGCCTTGAATACAGCTGAGTCCTACCATTAACTTTTATTACTCTCAGGCATGCTTCCTATAGAAAAGGAGGGATGACCGGGCATGGTAGTGCACACCTGTAATCCCAGCACTCTAGAGAGGCTGAGGCAGGAGGATCGTTGCATGTTCGAGGCCAGCTCTCCCTGGGTAAGAGCCTAGGACTAATACTCATTATCAGCATCTCCTCTGAAGGGAATGCTCTGCGTCTGGCCCTGTGCAGTGAGGTGATGGAACAGGGGGGCTTCTTATTGCTTCTTGTCAAATGATTTCCTACCTTACACCTTTTTACTCACTCCTTGCAAAGTACGATATGTTTTGAAAGACTTCACTAGGCAAACCACACCCAATAATAAATGTTTTATCCATTTCCCTGTTTAAGTGCAATCAAACACACATACACTCTTTGATTGTACTTTCTAATCCATGTGAACAGCGTTAGCAGCCTGAATTGGTTCAGATTTCAGTAAAAAAATAAGGAAATTTGGGGTTTCCTGTACATCTTTAAATTCTAATAGATTTTAAGACTAATAGAAATGTCCTTTGAATTCTTTCTTAATTTGCCCATGTGGTGGGCCCAGAGGTTTTCCTGGGCTCCTGCACTAGGGGCCCCTGCTGCAGAGTATGGTAGTTCATATAGTAGGAAGCTGGTTGTCTCCCACCCTAAACAACAAGGTGCAGAAATATCAAGGTGTACAATGGATTTGATTCTGTCATAGGCTCCTGTTGCCCACTGCTGGTTCTGAGCTTGGCTGACCCCATATTAGCCTGGGCATCCCAGGTCCACCCAGCTCTGAGTGTGCCTCACCTCCTGCCTGGATTTTCAGCTACCACTGGTCTCTGAAAAGCAGCTGTAGCCTGGTGTGGTGGCGCACCCCTGTAATCCCAGCACTTGGGAGGCTGAGGCAGGAGGATCATTGTGAGTGTGAGGCCAGAGTGGGCTACAAGTGAGCTCAAGACCAGCCTGAACTGCATAGTGAGATAGGGTCTCAAAAAGACAAAAAAAAAAAAAATCTTTGAAAGGCAGCTGTGGAGTATTTCAGGAGCCCCATCCCCAAAGAAATGTGGAAGCTAAAATGCGTCTGTCTCAGATATTCAGCCTGCCTTCTTCATGCCCTGTGGATTGCTCTCTGTAGCTTTCCCCATACCTCTTGTCATGTTGACCGTGCTCTTGATGATTGAGTTCAGTTTGCAAAGCGCTTACAGATCACCTGCTACTGAGCTGCCAGAGGAGAAGGATTTGACACAAGGACACAGCCCCTGGGGTGGCAGTGGGGAGCCAGCATGCTGAGCACACCTCCATGGAACCTGCAGGAACTCCTTGAGGGTGGGCAGCTTCCATGTGAGATGGCCACAGAGGAGTCTGCTCCTAGGGACAAGCCATGCTCAGGTGAGGAAAGAAAGTGGCTGATACAGAGTCTCAGGGAGGAAAGGGTGAATGTGGAACTGGTCAACCCCATTGCCAAAATGGGTGTCTTAAGTAGACTCCGCCTCAGGGCTGCTGCCAGCCTTGTCTCATGCATCGTCTTGCTGCGCCCCAGGGAACCCTGCCTCTGCCTTTGGCCCACCTTCTGCGTCCTCTCCACTGCCTGCCAGCCTCTGAGGTGAGCTTCGTTCTTGATGACAGCCTGTTCTCCCTGGGCCTAGGCTCCCGCTTGTCCTCCTGCCCATGGGAAAACCGGACCTGGAAGAACAGCTCTGGCACCTCTGTACCTTGACTTATCTCCCCAGCCAGAAGTTTTACTTAATTTATGTATTGACATTTTGCACTGATGTGCAGGCGATGATCAGTCGAGATCCAAGTGTACGTATGACTCATATGGAGGAGGAGGAAAAGGAAAACTAAGCAAGAAAAACTGAGAAAGCGATGATTTTAGTTATGTAAGTCATGAAAGTGCCTACCAGGCTGGCTCGGTTTTGTTTGTTTTAGAAAATGACTGGAGGCCATACTGTTTGAACTTTTCATCGTCAAGTCTGCTGAGAATTCAAGCAGGGCTGACCCCTGGAGACTTTCCTTTCTTCAGTTTCTGAGATGGAAAAAGTGAAAGTCTGAATCTTATTAAGCAGATCCACAGGACTTGGACAGAAAGAAATAAGAAAACACAGTTTTGCGTTCAAGCCTGGGAAGGAAAAATAACTTTAGAGAGAATCAGTTGGACTTTGGAATTCCTTCAGCAACTACACAGCATGAGCTCCCCAGCATATGTGTACGTGAGGGAGGGGTGTGAGTGCGTGTATATGTGTTGGTGTATATATGTTTGAGTATTTGTTTGTTTCCTGGGTGATAAACTGATCCTAAAATTTTCCTTAGGTGACCGTTTTTTGCTAGCTCTCTGACCCCTGCCCCTAAAGTATCACAGTGGAGTTCATTTTTATGAAAAGGGTTACTCTGAGACACATTGGCACACCCCTAGCCCCTGCCAGGAATCCCAATCCTATGTGTTTCCTAGGTGTGGCCAGGGAGGCATCTGGCACCCTCCAGGGTGCCCTTACTGTTTTGCACCTCCACACCCCTTAATGTCTGCGTACCCACGCCAATAACCACACACTGCTCGCCTGTGTTAGTTTCGGCAGTGGTGACAAAGTATCGTAGCTTGGGTGGCCTATAAGGAACAGAAATTTATTTCTCATCCTTCTGGAGGGTGGAAGTCTGGGATCAGGGTGCCAGTGTGGGTGGCTAGTGGTGAGGACCCTCTTTAGAAATGCAAACAGTCTCCCTGTGTCTTCCCTGGGCAGAGAGAAGGTGAAGAAGCTCTCTGGATTCCCTATTAGAAGGGCACTAATCCTGTTCATCAGGGCTCCATGCTCATGACCTCATTACCTCCTCAAACCACATCTCCTAACACCATCACCGTGGAGGTCAGGGTATCAAGACAGGAATACAGGGGCACATAAATATTCAGTGCAGTGCACAGGCTGCCCTATCTTTCTGGGTTTTGCTCATTTTTGGGTTGCCCCGGGCTTCCTTAAGTCTGACTGCCTTCATAGATACGTTTCTTTCTTCCCCGCTATTCCGTAAATACAAGGTGCGTCTGTCCTTTCACTTTCTTCTGTGAAGTTTGCAAAAACAATGTTGGAGGCTTGTGCAATGAAAAAGAACAGCAACACAGAGACTATTACTAGGTGTGGTCGGTCACAGGGTCCTCAGCCCAAGCCCTTCCACAGTGGTGTGTAGACTGCTGTGTTCCCTTAGCACTCGCCTGTCTCCCAGTGTGAGGCCCAGCCCCAGCGCTCCTCCAGGGGCTTGCTTGACTGTGCGGGTTTCTTTTAATGTAGGTCCAGGCTCTTAGCCATCTGGAGGCCTTGAGAACAATACCCAAGGCTCCTTCCGAACCCTGGGTCCTGTGTTGCCATCCAGAAGCCTATCTCCCACAACACCCATTTATTGTTTTGTATCTCTGTGCTTTGGAAGAGGATCTTTAACTTTCCTTAATTGAAATGTGCCCTGTAAATGTTTTTCCCTAAACTCTTTTTTCCTTCATAGAGGAACCCAAGCCTCCTCCATGGAAGAAACGGAAGAGTTATGGCCAGCTTTCAAATGTCAGGAGTACGTTTCTGTTCAGATTTCAAAACTTGCATGCGAGTGGCACAGCCAAAGCATCCTGTGCACCTTCACCATCTTCCCCCTCTCCTGTCCTCGCACAGATGCAACAGCTCGCCTCATTGCGCTGTGTTTCTTACAATGGATGACTCAATATTGGTACAGCTATTAACTGCTCTGTTGTTTGCGCAAGTTTACTCCTTGTGCTGTACGATTCAGTGGGGTTGACAGATGAGATGCACATCTTGGCACTCATCATTATAGTATCAGAGTAATTTCGCTGCCCTAAACCCCCCGAGCTCCACTTCTTGCCTGCTCTGACACCCCTAGACACCATTAATCTTTTCTGTTTATATAGTTCTACCTTTTCCAGAATGTCATAGAATTGGAATACTAAACTTTTTTCTAACTGGAATCTTTCACTTAGCTATATGCATTCAAAGTTCCTCCATGTCCCCTCATTTTTTAAAAGATCAACGAATGTATTGTGTAGATGTATGGCAGTTTGTTTGTCACTTTGCCTACTAAAGGCAATTTGCTTCTCATTTCTCGTGATTATGAGTAAAGCTGTTATGAACTTGTGCACATAGGGTTTTGTGTGGACAGTTTTCAAATCATTTGGGGGAATATCTGCAAGCTTGATTGCAGGATGGCATGGTGAGGGAATCTCGAATTTTGTATGAAGCTGACAAATTGTCTGCCAAAGTGGCTGCACCATCACGCATTGCCAACAGTGATAAATGAATTGTCCTGTCCCTCCATGTCCGAGGAGTGTCAACAATGCTTTAGATGTCAGATGTTGTCATAGGTGTGTAGCAATGTCTTACATAGTTTTTCCCCCAGTGTTTTTAGTTGTAATTCTTTAACATGACAATTAAAATATACTCACTTCAACACATCATCTTTGGTGAGATGTTTGTCCAAATCTGTGATTCATTTCAAATTGGGTAGTTTGTTTTAAGATTCTTCAGGTTTAAGTGTTCGTTGTATCTTTGTCAACTCTGTTATCAGGCCTGTGTCTCTAAATATTTTCTCTCAGTCTGTGGCTTGTCTTATCCTCTTAAAGGAATCTATGCAAATCAATTTTTTTTTAAATTTTAATGAGGTCCAACTTGTTCTTTCCCCAACTGTGCTGTTATTGTTGTATTTTTATTTGATTTTATTTTTTTTAAGTAAGTGATTTTTATTGGTACATTTTAGGTATACATAATGATCACATTCATCATAGGGAATTTGTACCTGTACATATTATATCTTGATTCATTTTTTCCCTATTTCCTTATCCTCTTTTCAACTCCTCTTCCCCTCCTTATATATAAAAACATTGCTTCCATTTTTCCTTCTTTTCTCATTTTCTTTACTTCTCCTTTCCTCCTTGTTCCCTTTCCATTTGATTATTTTTTTCCTATTTCAAAATATCTATTATACATTTTTGTCCTTATCTACACTTTTGATATCTCATACCAGAGAAACAATGCAGTATTTATATGTGTGTCTGGTATGCTTCACCTAAAAGTATGATAGTAATGTACATCTATTTATCTAGAAATCTCTGCAACTTTATGCTTCTTTATGGCTGAGTAGTATTCTGTTGTTTAAAAAAACTACATCTTCTTATCCATTCACCAGTTCATCGACATTTGGACTCTTTCCAAAGTTTGACTATTATAAACTATGCCTCTTTAAATATGGATGTGCATATATCATTGTGGTTGCTTTAAATTCTTTTGGAAGATACCAAGAAGGAGAATAGTTGGGTCAAATGGAACCTCTAGTCTTAGTTTTTTGAGGAATATCCACACTTATTTCCATAGTGGTTGCACCAGTCTACACTTCCACCAAGAATGGAGGATTCCTTTTTCCCCACATCTCTGCCAGCATTTGTTATTTGTTGATTTCTTGATAATAGTCACTTCTTCTGGGAAGGGATGAAATCTCAGCATTGTATTAATATGCATCTCTCAAATGACTAATGATGTTGAACATTTTTTTCTTATATTTATTTGCCATTTCTATTTGTTCACCTGAGAAATGAGTATTCATCTCAGATGTCCATTTTTGGATTGGGTCCTTAAATTTGAGGGGTCTGATTTTTTTGGAGTGATTTATATATTCTAGATAGTAATCCTTTGTCTGAGAAACTGCTAGCAAAAGTTTTTCTCATACTGTGGGTTGTCTTTACTCTATTGGGGTATTTTCTCTTGCTGTGCAAAAGGCCTTTAATAAGATGATACTCCAGTTGTTGATTCTTTGTGATACTTCCTGTGCAATTGGGGTTTTGTTCATAAAGTCTTTGCCTACACCAATGTCTTCAAGAGTTGTATGGATTCTATCTTACAGAAGATTTAGTATTTCTGCTTCAATATTTAGAACTTTGATCCATTTTTATTTTAGTTTAGTGCATGGTGAAAGATATGGATTTCATTTTAATGTTTGGCATGTGGAAAGCCAGTTTTTCCAGCACCATTTATTAAAGAGACTTTCTTCCAGTGAATGTGTTTGGCACCTTTGTCAGATAAGGTGTCTAAGAATGGCTGGAGTTGTTTTTACATCTTGTAATCTATTCATTGATCCTTGGATCATTTTTTCCCCCAGTATCATGCTGTTTTCATCACAATAGCTTTGTAGTATAATTTCAAGGCAAAGGGGGCTGGGGATATAGCTCAGTTGAATAAGCTCTTGCCTGGCAAGTGCAAGGTCCTGAGTTTGATCCCTGGTACCACAAAAAAAAAAATTAAAATTTTAATTTCAAGGCAGGGACTGTGATGCCTCCTGGTTTAAATTTATTGCCCCAACTAGTTTTTGATATTGTAGGTATCTTCTGGTTCCAAGTGAATTTTACAATTATTTTCTCTAATTCTGTGAGACATGCTACTGGAATTCTTCTCAGGCTTGCACTAAATCCATAAGTATGGCCATTTTCACTATATTGGTTCTTCCTACCTGAGAGCAAGGGATGTTTTTCCATTTTCTGCTATTCTTTTCAATCTCCTTTTTCATAGTACTGCAGCTTTCAGTATAGAGGTCCTTTACTTCCTTCTTTAGACAGATTTCTAGATATTTCATTTTTTTGATGCTATTGTGAAGGGTGTGGTTTCTCTAATTTTTCTCTCAATGAGTTTGTCAAGAAGGCTATTGATTTTTGAGTGTTGATCTTGTTTCCAGCCACATGACTGAATTTGGTTACTAAACTTGGAAATCTTTAGGTGGAGATTTTAGGGTCTTCTATGTAGAGTATCATGTCATCCATGAATGATGATTTAACTTCTTTCTTTCCTATTTACTCCTTCCATTTCTTTCTTTTGTCTAATTTCTCTAGCTAATGTTTTCAGAACCATATTGGTTAAGAGTGTTGATAGGGTACATCCTCATCTAAATTCTGATTTTAGACTGACAGCTTTCAGTTTTTGTCCATTGAGTATAATGTTGTCTGGTTGTTTGTCATGGCTTTTGTCAGACTGAGATAAAGACCATCTATTCCAATATTCTATAAGTTTTTTTTATAACAAACTTTGGACTTTGTCAAATACTTTTTCTGTATATATTGAGATGATCATATTTTTCCCTTGGCTCTCTTCATATAATGTGTCATATTTATTGATTTGTGTATGTTGTATTTATTGATTTGTGTATGTTGAACCATTCCTGCATCTCTGGGATGATTCCTACTTGGTCATGGTGTGTAATCTTCCTGATGATTTGCTAGATTCTGTTTGCCAGTACCTTACAGTTGATTTTTATGACTGTGTTCATTAGAGAGATTGACCTACAGTTTTCTTTCTTTGTTGGGTCCTTCTCTGATTTTGGTATGAGGCTAATGTTTGCTTCTAGGAATGAATTTGAAAGTATTGCTTCCCTTTCAATTTTATTGAAAAGCTTTAATGTAGTGGTATCAGATCTTCTCTAAATTTGTTGTAGAGTTCAGCAGTGAATTTATCAGGTCCTGTGCTTTTTATTTGTTGGTAGGTTTTTAATTGCATCTTCACTTTCATTGATTTATATTGGTTTACTTACAATTATTGTATTTTCTTAATTTAGTTTCAGTAGCTCATATACAAATAGGAATCTGTCTATTCTGCGTTTTCAATCTTATTACAATATAAGTTCTCAGCGTAAGTACAGATGATCTTTTGGATTTCTGAGGAATCTGTTGTGATTTCACCCTTTTCATTCCTAATTGCATGGATTTGAGATCTTTTCTTTGTTTTTATTGGTAAGATTGGCTAAGGATTTGTCAAATTTATTTAATCTTCTAAGGAACCAACTCTTTGATTCATTGTTTCTTTATATTGTTTTCTTAGTCTTCATTGGATTAATTTCTGCTATAATCTTTATAATTTCCTCATTCATTGTAACTTTGGGCTTGATTCACTCTTCCTTTTCTAGAAGGTTGAGGTCAAACATTAAGCTTGTTTGACCTCACTCTGTGTTGCTGTTATGGGTATTCATTGCTATAAATTTTCCTCATAGAACAGCTTTCACTGTGACCCATAGGTTCTGGTATGTTGAACTGGCATTATTGTTTAATTGTAGATAGTGTCTAATTTCTTCTTTAATTTCATGTGTGACCCATTGATTGCTCAGGAGGGTGTTATTTAGTTTACATGTGTTTATGAAGTTCTTGTGGTTTCTTTTGCATTGGTTTAGAAACTCATTGCATTGTGGTCTGATAATATGTGTGGGATAATTTCAGTTCCTTTGTATTTACTTAGCATGTTCTACAACCTAGTGTGTGGTCTATTTTGGAGAATGTCCTGTGTGCGGCTGAAAAGAATGTGTATTCTGATGTTGTGGGGTGGAACACTCTGTAGACATCTACTAAGTCCATTTCTTCAAAAATTTGTTTCAGTGTTAATATTTCATTGCTGAGCTTTTGTCTAGTTGGTGACAGTGGGGTATTGAGATTCCCCCAATAAAATGAATCAGTGCTTATTTGATTTTTCGTGTCTATTAATATTTGTTTTACATTGTTGAGTGCCTTGGTATTTGTTGCATATATATTTATAATTGTTATGCCTTCTGCTTGGATCATTCCCTTTACAAGGACATAGTGACATTCTGTGTTTCTCTTAATCAATCTTTGCTTGAAATCCATTTTATCTGTGTCTTGGTTACTTTTCTCTCATTGCTGAGACAAAATACCCAACACACAAAATGAAGGAAAGAAAGGTTTATTTAGCTTACAGTTTGTGGAGGTTTCAGTCCATACTTGGCTGGTTCAGAGGCAGAGTGGCACATGGCAGAGGGCAAACTATTCAGGGCAGCAAACAACTAGCAAATGTGTGGAACTGCAGGCAAGCAGCCTCTTTCTCTCCTCTCCCTTGTAAACAGCCTGTCCCCACCCAGGGGATGTGTAGCTCTCACACAGTGTCCATGCCCTCCTCTTCCACAGGCTCAGGATGTATACAAAGTAAGCACCCTGGCTTCCTGCTGAATCACAGAGTTAACCTTTTAAACTTCCCAAATTAACACAATAAACAACATCCCAGAAGGGTAAGGGCACGTCCTTTTCACCCCAGGATTTACAACTGCTGAGTTACTCAGCCAAACCTCCAGACTCCCCAAGTTGACATAATGTATCAACCATAACAGAAAGGTTTATTTAGCTTATAGTTTGTGGAGGTTTCAGCCCATACTTGGCTGGTTCTGAGGCAGAGTGGCACATGGCAGAGGGCAAACTGTTCAGGGCAGCAGAGCACAGCAAAAACAACCAGCAAAAGCGAGGAATGGCTGCAAGCAGCCTCCTTTTCTCCCCTTACATTGTAAACAAGCTAAGCCCACCCAGGGGGTGTGTAGCTTTCACATAATCTCCATGCCTTCTTCTTCCACAGGCTCAGGATGTATACAAAGTAAGCACCCTGGCTTCCTGCTGAATCACTCAGCCAAACCTCCAGACTCTCCAAGTTGACACAATGTATCAACCATAACAATCTGCAAACAGAATAGCTAACCCTGCTTTTTTCTGGGTTTCTGTCATTGGAATATTGTTTTCTGTACTTTAATTTTCATCCCATTAACTTCTTGTTGAGTTAAACCTGTTTCTCACATGTAGCATATTGTTAGATCTTGCTTTTGATCCATTCTGGTATTCTGTTTCTTCTGACTGGTGAGTTGAGAGTATTACCACTGATGGCTACAACCTATGTATTGATTTATCCTTGTCATGTTGTTTTCCTATTGGTGGGTCCCTTTATTCCCCTCTGCTTACTTGTTTGCTTTCCTCATTGATTTTTTCTATTGGGGTTGATGGTGTTTAATCTCTATTTTCCCTTTCTAGAATGTTCTTCGGAACATTTTGGAGTGCTGGTGTGGTGTTCATGAATTTTTTCAGGTGTTCTTTGTCATAGAAGTATCTTATTTTTCCATCAATTTTGAAAGATAGTTTTGTGGTGTACATCAATCTGGGCTGGAAGTTGTTTTCTTTTTAGACTTGACCTGCATCCTTCCAAGCTCTCCTTGACTTGAGAGTTTGTGTTGAGAAGTTGGCTGTGACTCTGATGGTCTTTTCTTTATAAATGATTTATTTTTCTTCTCTATCAGCTTTTAGCCTTTTGTCCTTGGGTTGAATTAATGGAATGTTGACTATTATGTGCTTGTTGTTTACCTCTATGTCAAATTCTTTTTCCCTGCTAGGTAAGTTTTCTGCCATGATGCTTGTGAACAGGTGTTTTTTCATGTTGTTTGTGCCATCTCCTGCCTTTTCTTTGACTCTGATTAATCTTATGTTATTCTTCTTTGCACCATCTAGCGGCTGTTGGATTGGTTCCTCATGGTGCCTTGCTATATTTAAGTCTTTCTTTCTTTTCATGACCACTAACTACAATCCTGACTGCTATATCTGACATTATGGCCTCACATTCACTCATCTTGCCATGTATTTTTTTCAGTGGAATTTTTAATCTTCTCGATATTTGTTTAAACCTGTTTTATGGATTCAATTTCTTTCCTAGGTTGGTCATTCATGTTTTCCTTCATTTTCCTAAGCCCCTCTTTTCTGTTTATCTATATGTGCTCTACAGTCACTAACCGTATCTTTTATTGTGGTCACCAATTCTGTAGTTATTTGAGAAATTATTTCTGCTTTGATTTTTCCTAGAGCCTCATTAATTTGCCTTGTTACTTTCAGTGTTCCTTGTCATGGAAGTATCTTATTTCTCCAACAATTTTGAAAGATATTTTTATAGGGTACATCAGTCTGGCTTGCTGCTTCAGAGAGGCCAAATGGGTAGGTTTTGGATTTTCCCACATTGTCCCCTGGGTTTCCCTTTGGTGAGCTGAATGTCTGAGGTGGCATCTTGTTTAAGTGCCTTTCTGCCTTTTTCTTTCCTTCTTTCTTTCTTTCTTTCTTTCTTTCTTTCTTTCTTTCTTTCTTTCTTTCTCTCTTTCTTTTTTCTCTCTATTTTTAGTTTAATTCATGCTTATAAATTGCTTATGGTGAGTAGCATTATCGATAGTATCTATAACTTTTATGAAATGATTACTCCTCAGGTATAGCTAGCTTCTGGGTTTGGAGTGTGTAACAAGATCCTACCTCTTTAATTTATTGAGGCTAAGAAGTTTCTGCCTCCTTAGCTTACCTTATAGTTCTTTGACAGCAGTCTATAGTACTTTTTATTACTCTTAGGCAAGCTCAGTCTTGGTGTAGCAGGAAGAACAACTGCTTGGAGCAGTTTTGTCTCTTCTGGCTAAAATGGTACAGTCAGCAATAATAACAGCAGCAAATACAGCCTAGAAAATTAATTAACTGAGATACCTATTAATTTACCATCTTTAACTATATGATTTAGATTTGTGGTTATATAACAAAATCTAAGACACATCAGAAAATTGTATGCAGTATATACATCCTCAATATGACAGTTATACCCTCAGGGGAGAAAACTTAAAAGAGGTTATGAGGAAAATTGAGGAATAGAAGAAGAGGAAGAGAATAGAAGACAGGCTGGAGGATGAAGAAAGACCACACACACCTTGAAAAACTGGTACAGATGATAGGAGGGAAAGAGAGAAGGAAGAAATGAAAAGAAGAACAGAGCAGAGCAACAACCTCAAAAGAAAAACCCACTAAAAATCATGTTCACAACAACAAGCAATGAAGAAAAAACAAAGAAAAAATCAAGTCAAACAAAACCCCCACAAAATAACAAGAAGAGAGAGAGGGAGGGAGAAGCATGCCCACTTCAAGTTATGTCTCTGCTCTTACTGTAGCTGGACAATGTGTGGCAGAGTCCAGATCCATGCTGATTAATCCCAGTAAGCCAGAAGTAGGTTTATGGTGGGTTAGTGGATAATCTCACTGAGCCTGTACGTGTATTTCCCCTGAAGTTCAGTCTGGCTTCTGGCTGTGAAGCTGGAACCAGACTTGTTCTGTCTTCAGTGGTTGCTGTGCCTTCTGTTGGCTTGAACTCAGCTGGAGGAAGCTAGATGGAGCCAGAAGTTGTTCTGAGTTGCAAGCTCAGTTGACTTCTCTCTGAGATGGTTCCCAGCCAATCACCCTGTCCCATGGGATAGTCAAGATGCACCACTCACCAGCCACTGCAGTCCTCCATGTCTGCTGCTCCATTCCATTGATACGTCTCTCCATGGAGGCCTCTGGGACGGCCAGCAGTCACTGCAGGTCTGCACCTTTGAGCTGACCCTCCCACTCCATGAGTCCAGGCTCAGCGAGAAGACACTACTTGCCACCTCCTTCTTTGTTGAAGTTTTTCTCTTTGTTCTCCCGTGGGCTTAAGTTCTCACTTCAGATCCATCCTGGCTCTAGGGCACCCACTTTCTCCTTCTTGTCTTCCTCATATTTCTGTATCCCAGTATCTGTACACCAAATCTCAGGGAAGCTCTTTTTCTTCTGCTCACCACTCCTCCATCTTTCTGGAAGTCCTCAGTGCTGTATTTTTAAAAAGTCATCACCAAAGTCAAGGACACCTATGTCTACTCCTGTTATCTTCTATGTTGTTTTATTTTGCATTGAGACCTATGTTCCACTTTACATTGATTTCTATAGAGGAAATAACATCTGTGATTTAAATATTTACACTTATATGTGGATTCCCAGTTATTCCAGAAACTTTCATTGAAAAAATTGCTTTTCCTCTTGCCTTGCCTTTGTCCCTTTGTGAAAGATCAGCTGACTATATCAATGTGGATCCATTTCTGTGGTATCCTATTCCATTAAACTACTTGTCAGTTCTTTTGCCAAAGTAATCCTGTCGTTAGTGTATTTTCATAGTAAGTCTTGAAGTCAGTCTATGTATTTTGCCTTTCTTTAGTTTTGTATGGTCTATTCTGATTGTTTTGCTTTTCCATATTAATTTCAGAGTTAGTTTTATAACATGAGAAATCTAGCTGAGATTTTCATTAGAATTGTGCTGAATCTATGGAATAACTCAGGAAGAACTGAGTTTTTAACAATATTGGGTCTTATCCATGAACATGGAATAGCTCTCCATTTACTTAATTCTTAGATTTCTTTTATTGGTCTTATAGTTTTTCTCATATAGAACTTTTACATATTTTATTAGATTTATGCATAATAATTTCATTTTTTGAGGGTGCTAATATAAGTGGTATTGCATCTTTAATTTCAAATTCCAATTGTTCATTAATGGTACATAAAATTATATCAAAAATGAAAAACCTACCACATGAACTCAAACTGCCTTAGTACAAATAATATGTCTTTAGAGAGTGAAGGGTAATTCTTATCTGAAGCCTGTTATATCCTCAGGGGCTTATTTATTGTAAGTTTGAACATAGTCTATGATCTCTCAAAACAATTTTTTTCTTTTGGACAACCTTACGTTTATATAGTTTTCCCGTATACTAGATTCCTTGTGGATCAATTATAACTCAACTGTAAAATAATAAAGGTCTTTCTATATATATGGATCACTGGAATTGGTGTATTGCTGATGTCTGTGGTTTATTGAAAAGAACAGTCAATGCTTAAAATTTTCTTTTTTTGGGATCAAGTTTGCACACTTGAATTTGGTAATCAGAATGACTGATCTGAAAACAATGATATGCAGTCTAAGAACCATTGTTGAACTCCTACCATCTTGTATAGTGAAGTTCTGCATCATTTCCAAAGTAGTTTTTTTTATTATTTGTTACTGTCTTTGATTGTTTGACCAATCTTACATTCTTATATCTGGTGGACTGAGCAACTTTGTTGAAGATAACAGTAAGTAATGTAGTATTTTTTTGTGTATGTTGTTCTGATTTTGTCTTCATTGTTCTTTTGCTTGTTTTTTTAAATTTTTAAAACAAAAAATAAAGGTGTTTGTGACCCAAGTTAACAGTTTTATCTGTCATCTTTCTTATTCTTTGGATAAACATTACGTCAGGACTCTCTCAGCTTTGGTGAAATAGGGTTGTCATTTGTGTCATGCAGTCAGAGTCTAGGGTACTGTTGCAATTATTATGGACTTTCAACTTGATTGGCTGTGAGCTCCACCCCAGGGGATTGGCTGAGCACACTTCTAGGTGTGTCTGGGTGGGTCTTGGAGGCATGGCCTTGGGGTCTACCTCTGATCCTTTGCCCCTTCTACTTTGCTTCTCTTTTATCTTCCTCTACTCTGTAAGCCACCATGAGTGAGGAAGTTTTGCTCTACCCCACCTTTCTGTCCTGAGGTCTTTGCCTTTGAACCAGCTGATCAGGGACTCAAACCATGAAGAAATTAAGCCTCTCTTCCTTTAAGCTGCATGTGTTAGTATTCTGTCACAGCAATGAGAAAGCTAATTAATACAGATTCTCAGATTGAATATCTAACTTAGGGTTTAGATTTGTTACTTAGCTGGTAAACTAGAAAAGCCATTGTTTTCTTTGTGTTTAATTTCTTTATGTTTAATACTGGGAAAGTTAGTATTCTCGAGCTTTCCTATAAGAAATAAATATAAAAGAAATTTTAAACTAAACTGTTCAGTAGAAGCATAATTTCAACTCATTTTCTTCTACTCTTCTATCATCACCCAGATCAAATATCAAATTATCATATATTCATAGAAAAAGAGGAAGAGGAAGAGGCAGAGTCTGCATGCTCACATATATCTTAGAGTCTTGATTTACCAGTGTTGAAAGTCATACATGAAAATAACTAATATAACTTAGTTTACTTCTTTATTTAACAGATGAGGAAACTGAGCTCCGAAACCCAATTTAACAAGTCAGGCTATTTCACTGCAAAATAAGAAAAAATCTTGTCTGGCTGTTAAGACCAGTGATGTTTTTCCTAACTCATTTGACAAAAGAGACACCTGGATATTCCCCTTCAGGTTTTGCCCCTTGCTGGGCCTGTCTGCCTCATATTTGATCATGACACATGGAGCATTTGAGTCAGAGCTCTTATAAGAAATTGGCAGGATGGGTTACAAGGTTGGCATTTATCTTAGTTTTGTGTTGCTATCACAAAATACTGCAGACTATTGTGTAGAATATGGAACTTATTTTCTTATAGTCCTGGAGATTGAAAAGTCCAATATCAAGGTGCTGGCTTCTGGTGAGAATCTTCTTGCTGTGTTATCCTATATGCAGAGGCAAAGGGCAAGTGTATTAGTCAATTTCCCATTGTTGGGAGAAAATAATAACACCTACCAATTAAAGGAAGGATTTATTTTCACTTATGGTTTCAGAGAATTCAGTTCATGGTTGGTTGGCTCCAAGGTAGATATGGCATGGTGTAAAGCCAAGATGTAGGAAGACTACTCAGTGTACTATCACCAGGAAGGAGAGCAAGAAGAAAAGAGACATGGACAAGAATGTGCCCTTCAAGTTCATGCCCCCAATCACCCACCTCTGCTTATCAGGCTCTACCTTTGAATGGCACATTCAGCTATGAACTCATTAATAAATAAACCACTCATAAGTGCATTTCCCCCATGATCCAGTCATGTTGTAAAAGCCCATCTCTGAGCACATGAGATTTTGGAGGACATTTTAGATCTATATCATAATAGCAACATGGCATGGAACAGCAAGACATAACAGGAGTCTGATCTTTTTTTTATAACATGTCTCAATAATTAACCTACTCTCTTTGATCCATCCACCTCTTCTCTGGCCTTATCTCTTGTTTCACTTTTCTCATTTGCTGCAACAAAATGCCCAACATTCAAAATTTAGAAAGGAAAGATTTATTTTGACTTAGAGTTTTTAGAGGTTTCAGTCCATAGTTGGCTGGCTCTAAGGCAGGGTGACATGGCAAAGGGCCCTGAAAGGGAGGAAACAGTCTACAGTGTGGCAGGCAGGAGGCTGAAAAGCAGTAGCAGTGAGCCTCCCTTACCCTTTTATTACATTCAGCCTACAAGTCTATTGGTTGGTGCCACCCACACCTACAGTGGACCTTCCCATGATCCATACTCAGAGCTGTGCTAAACCAATCACTGAACTAATTTAGTTATTTTAAATCAGTAATTCATATTCTGATGCTTAGATCCAGCCACTTCTGAAAAGCCCCACCTATGAGCACATGAGGCTTTCAGGGGACATCTAGGTATAAGTCCTAACACTTCCCAATGCAGCTGCTTTAGTTTCCAGCACATGAATTTTGAAGACTTCTTTCTAAGCACATTAATTTTCCTTTACAAAGGTATCAATATAAAAACACACATATAGAACAGAAAAACAAAGAGAGGTCCCAGGAGCACCCCTGTATATCTACAGCCAACGAATTATCACCAAAATTGCCAAACATATACATTGGAGAAAGTATAGCCTTTTCAGCGAGCAGTTCTGGGAAAACTAGTTGTCAACATGCAAATGAATAAAACTAGATTTATCTGTTATTTATCACTTATAAAAATCGACTCAAAAATACATTAAAAACTTCAACATGAGAGTTATTAGGAGAAAACATAGAAGAAACACTACATTGGAATGGGCAAGGATATTTTGGGCAAGTCTCCAAAAGCACCAGCAAAAATAGACAAATGGAATTATGTCAAACTAAAAACATTCTGCCTAACAAAGCAATCATCAAAGTGAAAAAACAACCTACTCAGTGGGAGAAAGTATTTGCAAACTGTACATCTGACAGGGGATTAATATCCAAAATATCTAAGAGATGCTAATAACTCATAGCAAAACCCCCACTCAACTCAATTAAAAATGGGAGAATGGCTATACATATCTCAGAATAAAACATGCAAATTAACAACAGGTATATTAAAAAGTTCACAACATCACAAATTGCCAGGAAAATACAAAAAATTGAACGCACAATAATCTATTACCTAATCCAGTAGGAATTGCTGTATCATAAAGACTACAGACAACAAATGTGAGCAAGGATATAGAGAAAAGGGACCCCTTACACACTGTTAGGGGGACTGTAATTTAGTTATTATGGAAAACAGTGTGGAGTTTCCCCCCCAAAAAATCGAAAATGTAACTACTGTATAATCTAGACATTGTACTGCTGGGTAGATATCTAAGGAAAAAGGTGAACTACATCTATTGAAGAGATATCTATGCATCTGTGTTTATTTTAATACTCTTCACAGTGGCCAACAAATGAAAATAGCCTAAGTATCCATCACTAATGAATTGATAATGAAAATATGATACATATAGACAATAGAATACTATTTGGCCACAAAGAAGAATAAAATCCTGTCATTTGTGACAACATAGATGGGAGGAGAGATCATTATATTTAAGTGAAATGATCCAGTCACAGAAAGACAAATACTACATGATGTCTCTCATCTGTGGCATCTAAAAATGTTGATCTCATAAAAGTTGAGAGGAGAGAGGGTCTGGGTTAAGAAGTGATTTGGGGAAATGGGGAAAGTTTAATCAATGGATACTAAATTATACTTAGATAGGGTTCAGAAGGTCTTATGTTCTACTCCACAGAAGAATGACTACAGAACAATAATGTATGGTATATTTTAAAAAGTTAGAGGAAAGTAGTTACATTTTTCAATTTTGAAAGTTTTACTCTAAGGCAATAATCAATGTTTGAGGAGAAGCGTATGTTTGACCTGATTTAAATATTACATTGTGTCTACATGTATGGAAACATCACATGGTATCCCATTAATAGGTATAATTTCATATTTCTAAGTATTCTATGTATCAGTTGAAAATAAAGTTAATTCAAAAATGTCTTTTTATGTAGTAGGCATGGTTCTGGATGCCAGATTCACAAAGATGAGTATGTTATAGTCTCTGGATTTTAGTTGCTTGTAGGCTGATGCTGTAGACTGCTGCATTTTGTAATGATGTATCTCTGAGGACTGTGGACCTTCAGGCTTGATACTTCAGTTTTAAGTCATCTCTGAAATAAGCATGAGGATGGCATGTGCCTCTCTGGCCTATGCCATGGGGAAAATGAGAAGATAGCTATAATCTCCTACAATGCAGTGGTGCCCTAGAGGAAGAGGAGGTGCAGGTGGAGGCTGTAGAACTCAGGCTGTAGCATCAGACTCAGGCTGTAGAACTCAGGCTGTGCACTGTGGGGATGTTAGCAGATGCCGCAGGTTGCTTTTCCTGGAGACACCAGTTTCTGTTTACCTTCTTCCTCCTCCATAATACTCAGGTAGCTACTCTCCTGTTCTATCCCTGTGCTGCTTTGCCAGAGATTGAACCCTCCTCCAGGCTCTGGTGTGGGTCTGGATTGGCCTAAACTAGTCACTGTTCTTCTCCTTCCCCTGAGCAGTGATTGGCTTAGGTTGGGAGTTTGATGCAATTTTGATCATTGAAATAGCAGTTGGCTAGGGAGCTTTAAGGAAAGGTTTTCTAGACCTTAAAAAGACTGCAGTGGTGAAATTTTGTTCCCCAGAAGGGATGCTCAACCCTAACCCTTGGTGCTTATGAGTGTGATGTTGCCCCGAAATAGGATCTTTGTAGATGTAATTGAATTGAGATGAAGTCATATAAGATGGTAGGAATTTAAATCTGTCTAGTTTCTAATGCTTTTTATTACTCTATTTTCTTGAGTGGTTTGATCACTCTTGCATTCTTACATCTGGTGATCTGAGGAACTCCTCTGAAGATAGCAATATGTAATATAACAACCACTGTTAATCCCTATCATTTTGTTTTGAAATCCTGTATTGTTTTTATTGTTTGTGTGTTGCTTTGTTTTTGCCTTTGTTGTTGTTAGTTATTTTTTAATTCTCTTTAAAATAGAATTTAAAAAAATGAAGTCATGTAATCATATCAGAGTAACTGGGAATTAAATTCACTATTATTTGTTCTTATAAAAAGAGGAAAAGAGACAGAAGTTGACCATACACACACACACACACACACACACACACATGGAAATCAGGAATTCATTTGGACAGAGAGCGAAGTGATATGTCTGAAGGTTACAAGGAAAAAGACACTCAACATTGCTAGTAATTACCAGATGCTAAAATGCAAGTGAGTTTCCTTTTCTAGATTTGTTAGGGTCTTGACTTCAGACTTGTAGCTTCCAAAACTGTAAGAGAATAAATTTTGATCACTTGATTTGTGGTGCATTGTTGTGGCTGCCATAGGAAACAAATAGCGGCACAAAGAAAAAAATGTGCCTTTTGTCTCTCGCTTTGGAATATCTGTGAGAATCTCTTGAAGCGCTGTAGCCATGTCGTAGTCCAAAGGAACCAATCGGAGGTGGTCAGAGGCGATGACTGGCAGCCTGAATGGCTTGAAATAGTCCTGGGTGTGCAGCCTCTGAATTATCAGCCCTGGAGCTGCCTCTCTGTCTCCTGCTGTGTCAGATAATGCATCTCCCACTTTGTTTATGCGGGGCCAGCTTGATTTCACTTTTACCTGAAGACAAAGTTATCTTAGTCATTCAGAAAGTCATTGCCTCTGCTCCTTGTTTCCTCATCTGTAAAGTGACAGTTACACCTACCCTACAGACTTTTGCGAGAGAGAGAACAATCCAGAGTTTTTTTTCTGGCAGTACAGTAAATGTACCTGGACTGAACTCACACTAAGCTATATTCCCCACCATTTTTTAATATTTAACTTTCAGATACAGATTCCTTAAATTCCCCAGGGGGGACTCCAGTTCCTCTGACCCCGAGTCTCCTCCTCCCAAAAGATTGTAGGCTCCTGGGAGTACAGGCCTGTGCCACCACACTTGATTTTGCTTAATGTTATTTATTATGATAGAATAAATTCTATATGCAGAATAAATTCTGTATGCTTCAGTTAGTGTTGTTACTATCATTCTATATGTCTTTATTTAGCCTTAACACAATTCAGTAAATGTCTACATTTGAGGAGATGCACAACTGAATCAATGAGGTTATTCTAATGCAAAAATATAAAGGAAAACCATAATAAGAACAAAGCAAATTGCAGTGAGAGATAGAGATTCATTCAAGACCCTGGCTCAAATGCAGACCTTGGATTCACCTATTGCCTAGCTCAGGTCTCCCTGGACTCAGAGCTGAGAAGTCTGAGGTTTTCTGTAGAGAGCTTTGCATTAAAAAATCCCTAGAGGTGTTTGCAGATAACCTGGGGAGGCTGGAGACTGCCTTCCCAAGGCCCCTGGGGTGAGGTCTCAGCCCAATCACACAGGATTATGGCAGAAATAGATGCTTTGTTAGGTGTCAGAATTAAGGAAAAGGGCTTTCATTTTGCCTAAGGGAGAACAACTGACTGTTTCTCCCAAAGACCTTGTTGGAAATTAAGGTCTTGGAACACTGGATTCAATTAACTACCAGCTCAGGAACCTTGGGGAATCTGACTTGCTGTGTGCTTCATTTCTCCTTACAAATCAGCCCCTGTTTTCTTGCCTTCATATTTCTCCCACTGCAGAGAGTTCTCTACTCAGGAATGGGTCAAGATGGGCTTCCTTCTCCTGAGAGAAAAGTGGGGCATACAGGGCAGGCATTGCCTTTGAAAATAATTTTGCTGTCAATTTAGCCTAGAATCAAGATATTGAAAAATTATGAAAATGAATGTATATATTATTATGGACATTTGCATACATAGTACCTGGACTTAGGTATTTCTATATCTGTGTCTACATTGGCATATGTACTTTTGTTTATTTAAGGGCAGTTGAAAGAGACATACTGTCATTGTTCAATTAATGCCGCAAATGCTTTTAAAGAGCTGATGGTATATGTGTTTGCATTCTGTGACTTTGCAGCCAGAGATGGACCAGGCAACACCTTTGTCCATAGGAGCTTGCAGTCTATTGGGAGGAGAGAAACTGATAAATTGATAAGTGCCTCATATGGGCAGGTGCCATAAAACAATCCTGGAGCTGAGGCCCTGTGAGAACTGGATACCACGGAGCAGGACCGGGGGCGGGGGGTGGTGGAGATGGCAGCCTTCCCGGAGAAACAGCTCTTTGTCAGCTGCATCTTGCAGTGTGAGCAGGAGTTTGTCAGGTGTAGATCTGGGCACAGATACACGACAGCTGGGCTGTTCAAGGAAGCTCAGGTCTATGAGGGACACAAAAACACCTCCTGAAAAACTTGGAAGAAGATATTGGTTCACCTGGGTCTCAGCATGTGTTTTCTCTCCTCTTTGGAGGCCTATGTAACTTGTTCTTTTTGTTACTTGATGTATATAATAAAACACTGCTTTTGGATTCAGTCTATGATTCAAAAGTAGAAGCCCTCCCTGCTCATCATAAGCACACTTTTTAAAAAATCCTAAACTCAGCAGCTTTTGGCCTTTGAAAAACAGATAAACCCTTGGGAGGTCAAGGCTGTTCTGAGAGAAACAAGCAAACCCCTTTCCTAAATATCCTTACACATGTCAGGTGCCTAGGATCAAAGTCATGAGGGGTTGTGCACTCACACCTGACCAGTGTTAAGCCATCGTGTCTAAACCATCAGTTTGATTAGAGCACGCATTCTGTAAGGGTATGTGATTTTCCATAGTGTATTGCCTACGAGTGCTGCCGTGATCTCTGGTAAATATGGTTATAAGTCTTTGTTTAGTAATTTCTAGCTTCTAACTAAAATAAATAAATAAATAATATTATATATATATATATATATGTGCAAATGTGTAGTGTTTTAAAAAAAATTTTTGTTTGCATTTTAGCTTATGTTAGTAAGGGATGTATACTCTCAGATACACCTGACCTCTGTAATTCTTTGGACTACAGACCTCAGAGCATTCAGAGATAAGGAAAGCGCACGTTTGGGGCAGCAGGTAGACAGAGGTGTTGCTCTGCCCTAGGGAAGGAGAAGTGAGTTGGTGGGTGGTGTTGCCTAAAAATGGGGAGCAAGGGAAGAGCTCAGAGAACATCCCACTCTGTATGGCTGGGAAGACTTGAAGCTGCGCTGTTGTTTCCTATGACTCATTATACTCTAGGCGCTGTAAGTGCCAGCCCCCAGCTTCTCTAAGAAACGATGAGTGGACTGTTCCTGGTTGTTGACTTGCTTATGGAGTGGCAGTTTGTTTAAAGGAAATTAAAGAAAATGAGGTGATACCTATAACAGTCTTTAAGGACTTGAAAGAAAATGTATGTACACAACATTTTAATAAATAGAAAAATATTTTTTCTTCACCAATGCCAAATAAATATGGAGACATATTTAAGAATATCAGCATATAAGGAGGTGAACCACCTACTTTCATGCTAGTGTTATCCCAAGTTCATGTGTGCTGCCCTGGAGGCGGGGCCCTCCATTTGAATTCTAGTAGGGAACTGGGTGTAGTTGGAAGAGAAGGTGCGAGTTCAGGTGGATGGGAGGGGAGGAGAGAGGAGCAGGAGCTGAATCATGAGGGTACACGAGTGCCTTGTAAAGTGGTTCCCGTTTATCCCACGAGTGCCTTGTAAAGTGGTTCCCGTTTATCCCACGAGTGCCTTGTAAAGTGGTTCCCGTTTATCCCAGCAAAGTCGTACAGGTTTTGGAGAGCTGCTGCTGGGCACAGAGCATGGCGTCAGTTGTATCACTTTAGCTTTGTAGGAGGGGTGTGTGAGCTGTAGAGAGGGGACATACCTGGCCCAAAGACATACAGTTAAGTTTAAGAGTTACTTATTTTGAGCTAAAAGGCAGTTTCCTGTAATTCCTCCCTACCAACTAATGAGAATGCACAGAAGATTGTCCTAAGGTGTGTTACAGTGAGTGTGCAGGGTTTGGAGCTAGACAGTAGAGTGATCCTGATACATGTTTGGGTACTAAGCCCTTCACTCAGATTCCATCATTCTGAAGCTCCCAAATGTCCCTGAGTCTTTCTTAGGAACATTGAACATGTCCCCGCTCTCCTGCAAACAAAGCTCCCTGAGGCCAGGATTTGATGTCTTGCCTCTTTGCAGGGCACCATAGCATGAGGTCAAGGTCATGGCTTTTGGAATCATTTCTGCATACAACCCAGGCTCTCCTCCGAGACAGCCAAGTCATCTTAGGCACTTCTTGGCACATTGAAAGAACGTAAAGCATTACTGTTTATATTCTTCACAACACACAGGACAGTACATGGTATCCGTCCTCTGTTCGGTAAATGTTTAACGCATGAATAAATGAAAAGGCAAATGGAAAGCAGTTCATCATCGTGTGTTTGTTGAATGAATGAATGAATAACTTAATGGATTTGGAAGACAACTTGTAAAGCACATTTCTTTTCACAAAAGATTTCTACACATATTATACTCAAGCTGTTACTGAATCTGTGCTCACCATCTCCTTTAACACTCCTTTCTAATGCCTGCTCTACAACAAAATGGGACAACTTGTACAATATTTTGTTTGTATTTGCTTTAAGAGTGACTACTTTTATGCTAAGGAATTGTTTCAAGCTTTTGAAGACCGAAGGAAGAGGATTATTTTGTTGGCCTATGGATGAAATGGTTCCTTTAAACGACAGGGGAGTTGATGGATGTTTATCACCCTCCTAATGAGGGCAGCTCAGTGGACAAAAGGAAATTCAGCCAGGTCCTCAAGCTTCCTGGCTCTCTCCTTTCAAAAGGAATTTTGAGGCCGCCCACCCTGCATGATGTAGACTAGAGGACACCGCCCTCTCCCCTGTTCTTACCAAACAAGAGAAGTTACACAAGCCATACGGGCAGCTGGATCACAGTTTATGCTGCCCCCAGGATACATCTTTCATTTTAATTGTGCTTATTCAGCTGTGGGGATGCATTGGTATCTAGCTGACCTTTGAAAAAGTGCGAAAGCCCATTTAAAAACACAACCAAATCCTCCTTTTAAAATAGGGGCCTGGTGTGGGAGTGGGGAGGAAAGGATAAGAAAATTTTATATCCTCTTCCTGATACTTTTTGCTTGGTGTGCGCATACTTACAGAGATGCCCGCAGGCAATTTTCCAAAGTCTTTTTGATCAAACTTGATCAAACTCCCTCTGTATGCAGGAGGGAAGTTCTCTTTCAACCACCTTCTTCCTCTATGCCTTTTCGTGAAGATAAATCATCTGAAATCACACAGCCACAAGTCCCCATCTGCTTGTGTCTGGATCCTCATCACTGACAAATAAGCCAATAAATACAAACTCATTGTTTTCTATGTGCTGGGCACTGAGCCATCTGTAGGTTGGGCATAGAAGGAGTAAGAGGAACAACAAACAAAAATAACAGCTATTTTTAATATTTTGTGTGTGTGCCTATTATGTGCCAAACAATTCCTGAAATACTTTGGTGTAACCGTCGTGAGAATGAACAAAGGGCAAGTCATTGTTTCCACTTTATAGACATGTGGAAATCAAAACTCTTAGAAGTGAAATATGACCTCACATCATGCAGAAGAGATAATGTGTTTGCACAGAGCCTTTTGCTTCTGGCTACCAGAGAAAGCAGCCAGTGGGGTCGAGGAGAGAAAAGGTGCTTTAACAGGAGGAGAGTTCAGGAAGGCCTGTCAGGTTCTCTAAAAAGTTGTGCAGCATTGCTCTCTGGACCACTGTGGGAGGGAAGCTTGGGGCTACAAGGTAAGCTGCTAGGTGGGGGCAAGGTTTGGAAGACGAAGCTATGCCAATGTGGCTCATTCTTATACACCTGAGTTTACTGCTGTCACCAACTGTAATGTGGATTAATTACAAGTAGGATTGAGTTAATAAAGATAATCAATCAAAAACTCCCCCAGTGATTTTTATTGTGTTTCTCTATCATAAAGGTAATGTATACTCATTATAAACATTTTGGAAAATGTCAAAAAAGAGAAAGAAAAAGAATTGACCCCTGAATCACATTCTAAAGCAGCTTGTGTGTGTAGCTGAGTCTAATCCTGTTTGTCTTCTTTCCTTTTAAAGAGTTGGGTACTTGACTTCTATAATTATGACTAGTTGTGTATAAAAATTTATTCTCATTCTCTAGAATACTATAAGATATAACTTTCCAATGCAGGATAAGGTCTTTAGAAACATATTTTGTAGTGAGGATATAGCTCAGTGGTGGAACCCTTGTCTAGCATGTAAAAGGTTTTGGGTTTGATTCCCAAAACTTAAAAAATGGTTATGAAATGCTTAATTGGTTGTATCACACCTTATATAAATAGGATCTTAAAACTGGATAGTTACATATTTTATGGAATTCATGTAGATAAGATTTTAATGAGACCTCTGGTACTGAAAGATTTTATGAAAGTTTAAGTAATTTTTATAATGAATTTTAAAGATAAATCATTGAGACTAACAGGGTGAGTAGGTAATCTGGGGGAACCCTTAGGAAATTATTTAGACTTGCCCCAAAGCTGCAGATTGGCCAACCACACCACAGAGTAGTAAGCAAAGCCCCAGACAATGTGAGTATATAGTAAGTGGCAAAGCAGTTTCCAGAACTCTAAAATGATCATATCTAGCATAATCTGTGGTGTCAAGATCAGTCCGCTAGTTTGATTTCCTTAGGGTTGGAATTCTTAGCATTTCTTTTTTAATCTGGGAGAAAGAAAAAAACTCAATGATACAGAATTTGAAAAGAGATAATAGGAAATTAAGAATGACTATTATATTGCACATTGTCATCTTCAAAGTAGTTACTCAGCTTATAAGATATAGGCGTGCAAGATTGATCAAACAATATAAGCACAGCCCATTCCTTTCAATGAACTAGCAGAAATGAGCAGTATAATTTTCTTAGTTATCCTATGTATATATATATATATATTTTTTTTTCTTTCCCCATCCCAGTTCTTTCCTTTTGAGGGGTTTCCTTCCCCTTCACAGTATCTATTGTGTATTTTGGATCTTATTTACTCTTTCAGTTACTTACACTAGGGAGACACTATGATGCTTACACATGCAAGTCTGATATATTTCACTTATAAGCATGGTCTCTAGTTGTATCCATTTACGTATAAAAGCCTGAAATTTAACCTTTTATATAGCTAAGTAATACTCCACTGTATAAAATACCACATCCTTTTATCTATTTCTAGGTCAATGGGCATTTGAGCTGTTTTCAAGATTTAGATATTACAAAATGAGCTGCTATAAACATGGGTGCACACATATTATTGTGGTATGTTATTTTCAAGTCTTCTGGGAAAATACCCCGAAGGGGAATAGCTGGGTCAAATGTGACCTCTAATCCTAGTTTTCTGAGGAATATCTACACTGATTTCCACAGTGATTGTACCGGTCTTCACTCCCACTAACACTTGAGAGCTGTTTCTTTTTCCCCACAACTCCACCAGCATTTATTGTTGGTTGATTTCTTGATGATAGCCATTGTTTCTGGAGTGGAATGCAGTCTCAGTGTTGTTTTAATTTGCATCTCTTGAATGACCAATGATGTTGAACATTGTTTCATATATTTGTTTGCCATTTGTATGTCTTTACCTGAGAAGTGTGTATCCTTAGATGACAATTGTCTGATTGGGTCTTTGAGTTTTGAGGCCCTGATTTTTAAAAATTCTTTATATGTTTTAGATAGAAGGAACAGTGGGCTAAATGTTTTTCTTATTTTGCAGGTTTTATTTTCACTCTGTTGATGATTTTTTTTGATGTGTAAAAACTTTTTAATTAGATGAGATCCCAGTTGTTGATTCTTTGAAGTATTTCCTGTGCAGTTTGTCTTTTATTCATGAAGTCTTCCTCTACATCTATGTCTTCAAGATTTCTAACCTACTTTCTCCTCCAGTAGATTTAGTGTTTGTGTTTTAATATTTAGATCTTTGATCCATTTTGACTTTAGTTTTGTGTGTGGTGATATACATTGGTCAAGTTTTAGTCTTTGGTAGGTGGAAAGTCAGCTTTTCTAGTGCTATTTATTAAACAGGATATCTTTCTTCCAGTGAACAGGTTTGACTCCATTGTCAAAGGTAAGGTGGTTGAGAGTGTTTGCAGTTGTGCTACATCTTCTAATCTGTTCCACTGATTCTCATGTCTGGTTTTTTTTTTTTTGCCAGTACCATGCTGATTTTATCAGGTGGCCTTGTAGTATAATTTCAAGTCAGGCATTGTGATGCCTTCTGCCTTGCATTTATTGCCCAGGATTGCTTTCCATATTCTAGGTCTCTTCTGGTTCCAAATGAATTTTAGGAATATTTTCACTAGATCTTTGAGGTATGCAGATGGTATTTTGGTCAGGATTTCGTTAAATCTGTGTAACAATTTTTGGAGTAAGTTCGTTTTTTTAGCATTGGTTCTTCCTATTCATGAGCAAGGAATATCTTTTCATTTTCTGATGTCATCTATTTCATGTTTGTGAAATTTTCTGCTATTGCTTCTGCAAACAGTCTTACATCATTTGTGTTGACTCCTGCTTTTTCATTGACACCTATCAGTCTTATATTTTTCTGCTTTGCATCATCTTGCAGCTGTTGAATTGTTATTTCCTGGTTTCTTGTTACTTTTAAGAGCTCTTTCCTTTCAAGATCACTAGTCACAGTGCTGTCTTCAAGGTCTGAAAGTCAACTTCAGCTTTATTGAAGGAATTTTGCCAACTTTCAATGGAATTTTTTTATTTTAAAAATTAAAAGAACTAACAAAACAATAATGAAGACAAATTCAGAACAAAACAAGAACAACAAAAACAATACAGCCTCAAAACAAAATGATAGGAATTTACAATGATTGCTATATCACATATTGTTATCTTCAACAAATTTGCTCAGCCCACCAGACATTTGAATCTGTTTTGTGCAGTCTAATTGTTTGCTATTTTTCATTCAAGGTTTACATCATTTTCCTATGCTTCACTCTTTTATAAATCTATGTCTTCTTTAGATATGCTGAGTGATTCTTTTATTATGGTCGTCATTTCTTGTTTTATCTGAGAGATTATTTCTGATCTGATATTCTCTGTAGCCTGATGGAGTTGTTTCTTTACTTCAGTTGTTATCATGTCAGAAATTTCAGATGTGTCTCTTCCAACATCTTCTATTTTGATGTCTCCTGGACTTGTTCTGGGTGGGGTGGAGGTCTGAGATTGCATTTTGCTTCTTCATTCTGTCATTTTCTATTTCAAATTTTTTAAATTTTGTTTTCTGTGATGATCCTTGTGAGTCTTTTGCCTTATGTTGTTATAGCAGTAACACGAAGGCCTCACTAAGAAAAGACTGTTCTTCATGGAGTCTTCTGTGTGTAGGAGATTCTTGGTTTGTGTCTATCCCAAGAGCCTACCTTCCTAGTTAATCAAGAACGGGATTTTTGCATCGGTTTGGCTCAGTCCCTGGCCTTTGGTTTAGGGATATGGTGAGGTTAATATTGCAGAGCTTCCCGGTATTGTTATAGAAGGAAGAACAACTAATTACAACAAATATGACATCTTAGCTGAAGTAGTACACTTAGCAATAATGAAAGCCTAAAGCACAATTTAGAAATTGACAAACTGTGGTAACTGGATTTTGTACTTCAGATCAAGGAGCAAAGTCCATAGTGATACAACAGAACGAACTGTAAATTAGGAGTTTGTATGCAAAGTGCTTCCCCTTGGTGGAGTGGATTTATCTCATGGTGGGGAAATTTAGGGAGGGTGTTATGTAAGGTAAAGATAAGCAGAAAGGAAGCAGAAGCAAGGCTGTAAGACAGAGGATGGTCAGGCAAGATTTGGGACACTAGATAAGGTGATAGAAAAGAAATAACAAAGGAATATTTGTGGGATTATCTGAACTTGGTCTCTGGTTTTCAGGGATGGAGTGTGAACAAGAAAAAAATTGAGAAAAATAGGAAAGAATAAAAGGCAAAGGAAAAGAAAGTAAAATAAAAATAAAACAAGATTTTATATATATATATATATATATATATATATATATATATAACAGTCCTACCCACCTGTTTGTATTCTGTGTATCTTTATCCTTAAGCACAAGGCTGGTTCACCAGTTCACCTAACTTACCAACTGTTGGTTTGTATTTCAGACTTTTCCATCTTGCTAGTCATGCCTGTTCATCATGTGCATCTTAGTTTGAGTCCTACTGTGTGTCTGTCTTCTGCTGGTGGCTGGGTTCTGAACTGTAGGGGTTTCTGAACAGGCACCTATGTTCTGCTGGCTGAGCAAGTTACTGAGTCCTCTTAGCATTTTTGATACAGCTGCAATCATAGGAGGATGATATTGGCCACAAAGCAATAGTCACTCAATTCAGAGGGAGAGGTGCCTCAGAACTTCCAGTGAGATGAATTTGGTTTGCATAAAATTTTCTAGGCTTCTTCTGCATTTCTCCCACCCACAAAGTACCATCAAGATGAGTTACTTCTGCAATAGATGTACTTCTAGCTTTCTGTAACTTTCACTACAGGGAGGGGGGATCCCACTTTCTACTCTTCAGGTTTGAATGATCCAATGATATTGTCCCAATTTTGTCCAACAAGATATGCAGGGAAACTTTTGCTCATAAGAAGACTTCTGTGGGAAGAGATGCCTTCTTTTGTTGAATATTGTTATGTCTGTCTGTGTTGTCTGGAACTGTAGCAGCAGTTGTGACCTAGAAGGGAGCCATGACAACGCACTGGGGATTATAGAGTACCATGATGGAAAATAACTGGGTCTTGGGACATATCTCTGAGTTGATAACTCTGAAGCCTCCTTGCAATGTAAGATAATTTTAGCTAATTGTTTTGATGAGTTGATACTGACTTTTCTATTGTTTAAAGTTTAATGCATCTTTACTGATACACTGTACATAAATCAAAGCCTTAGGCTTGAAGTGAGGTGATTTGGAATGTCAGAGAGTCACTTTAGCTGGTGGTTCTTTAGGCAAGGGTACGAATTGAAAAACACAGCTTTGCTGCTATCACCTTCACAGAGAAGTCTTCCTGCCCTGTGCCTGCTCCTCTGCCTTGTTTGGGTGAGGTGTCTCTGCTAAGCTTTCACAGACAGCCTCTGGATTTTATTGCTTAACTATTGTTTCTGTCTCCTCCCTAAGCCATGAACTACTTGAATAGCAAATGTGTCTCACTCATTGAGGTAGCTGAACATTTAGAACTCAAAACAGAAAGCAAAATGAATTGTTCACCAGATTGCTGTGACTTCCATTTTCCGTGGAGGTACTTAAGTGCTGTATCTGTGTGTTCATGTTATTTTACCAGCATTTGATATCTTCCTCCATTGACATTCATGTTACATTTCTCGCTGTTTCATATGGAGAGTACCTGTCATAAAAATCAACCGAACACAGTTGACATGAACTTGAGGGAGACTTGGGACTGCTTTGAGTATCCTGCCTTGTTGGAAAACCAAGAAAACCACGAAGAGCCGGTGGAAGAATACATGTGCATTCTGCTCAGTGACTTCTCATAGTGTCACAGCCATGAGGTGTCTGTCTCTTAACAAGCAGGATATGTAGCTTCCAAAATGTGTCTGCAGCCACCTCTAGCCTCAGGGAATCAGAAAAGTTCTTCAAGAATTCTGTAGGTGGCTTGAGGCTCTACCTCAAGGCTTAGGAGTGTGTGGTCTATAATACTTATCTAATGACTCAGCTATAACATCACAAGACTCATAGATGATTAAAAATTATTCTCATTCCATAGTGAACAGTTTGATTTACAGAACAAAGCAAGTGAGGCCTCTGTCCTTTTGTTCTGTGACTCACTCCTGTAAAATACTCTGGCGAGGCTGAGGAGACAAGATACACACACTGGTGCTCCTGGGTCTTCTGCACTTTTCTCTCCGACAGTCTCAGGCTTCCTGGGGCTGCGAGGCTACTTAAAACGCTTGAGGAGACCTTGTGTTGTGCGGTGATTGAGAGTCAGACTTTGGATTTTAACACGGAGGTTTGCACCCTGGTGCCCAATCCCCAGATGCGTGGCCTTGAGCAAAGGACTTAACTTTTCTGAGCTCCGGTGGTTCTCATCTTCTAGGTGGAGACAGTGAAAAAAGTTAGAGTTGCTATGGAAACCAACAGATATGAAGTGCTTAGTACACTGTGTTGGTAGAGATGGAGTTCAAGAAACGGTATTTATTATGAAGATTAGCTACAAATTTCCCTCTGGCTAGCTCCAAAACGCAAAATAGCTATGTGATTTGAGAACTTAAAAAAAAAAGACCTTCACTGATCTTTCATTTATTCCTTTATAAAACTAACTCTAATGATTTTTCCTTTGCAGTTTTGTAAGGGAAGCAGAACAGGACATGGCTAAGTGTCCAACACAGTGTAGTTGCTCAATACATGCACTTCATGCCTTGGTAACAGACTGCTTTGAAACTCCTTGAATTTGGTACTCGACACATCTGATGTGAACATTTAGTCCTAGTATTCATCATGTGTTCGGTACTCCACAGGCAAGCTGAAGGTTGTCCATGTCAGTTGTCTTTTGACTTGCTACTCTTTCCAGTCAAAACCATCTGATACTCATCTTTTCTGGTACTTGTTGCACCTCCCAGAATCAATGAGTGATACTGTATTGTTCTTTTTTCTCTCCAGAATGAATTGAAATTCTCTTGGTGTGTTCATCTCCTTGAAGCAGCTTTTCTATATTTTCATGGAGAGAGATATTATTTCTTAAGCACCAATCCCAGAAGAATAATCCCCAAACTTTGGCTGATAGATGATACTGAACATTTCTTGAAGGAGAGAAGGAGCTGGGGTTCTTGAAAGTGCCAGATGCCTGAGCAGTGTTTCCTTGTATTGTCTTGGCTGGTGTGTGACCAGTTAGATTCCCAAAGGGTGAATGTTTCTGAGCATAATGTAGTTAGACTGAATAGCCTTGCATGCTGACCTTGGAACACAGATCTTGTGATCAAGGAAACCCTGAACCCTGGAAGGGACAATTTAGGGGCAACATAAATGCAGTGAAATCCAGAAAGCCCATCCTTAAATGTTGGGGACTAGCAAGTGTGATGGGTCCTTTGTCAACACAAGAGACAAAAGGGAGTCACACAATAACAACTGCTGTTGGGTTCCTGTCACTCTGTCAGTGGGAAGCACAGGTACTCGATTTAGACAAATGAAATGATGCAGCATTTCTTAGGAGCTAGCATGGAACAAATCCTCACTGAGTATATTGATAAGCAACAGTCACAGTTAGGCTTAATCTGCAGGGTGTAATGAACGAGAGTCAGTGCTGTTCTTACTCCCTGTGGGTGATAGGTACGGCCGGAGACACACAATTTATTAACGGTAGCGTGTGAATCCTGGAGTCAGGGCAAGAGCAGAGTGGTTGATTCCTTCACTCACCATCTTGAGACACTAAGACAAATTACTAACCCCCTTATGATCCTGTATCTTTTTACCTGTAGGGTGTAGGTACTAAAAGAATCTCTCATAGGGCGTTGTTAGTCATAAGAAAGTTAAATGGTAGAATCATCTCTGGCTTGCATAACCCACCAGTTGGCACCTGTTATTGTTAACAGTATTGTGACTGTTTAGCAGCTGTTGAAGGGAGCTTTGGCTTCTCCACCACAGGTCCTGAAGATCAATGTGGAGAGGTCAGTACGTGGGGCCACCAGTTCTACCACACTATTCTGAATCACGTTCACCACAGAGGGGTCTGAGGTGCTTAAAGGCCAATTATAGGTAGGTTTAAAAAAGTCTCACAATGGCTGTGAATTTTCATGGAGAATTTCTGAACATAAGCAGCTCTGCCATGTTGGGAAACAGCCAAGGAAAAGTTCGAGGGATAGGACATTTGGGGGAAATTGGAAGACAGTTGCTTTTCTTTGGAAGTAGTGAGAGAATAAAAAAGGGGAGCGAAAATGTTGGAAGAATGGAAATATTGGAACTTAATTTATAAACCCCTTTAGGGATCTAAATATATTTTATTCTTTTAGAAAATAAATAATTTGTCATAAAATTGTTTTGTTTACATTTTTCCCTTTGGAGATCCAAAGTCCTATCAGTGGATAAGCACAGAAACCACTAAACACTGGGAGGAAGTTTTATTTATTTATTTTTTTTACTGCTCTTTTGTTTTGCTGAGAGGTAAATATGAAGTAAAGCAAAAATCTTGTTTAGAAATATCTCCTACCACATTTGGTTTTTGGGAGGCCTTAATCCTGGAGGCTACATAGGATTAATTTAGGTCTTTTTGTTTTCTTTATAGTTCAGTGCAAAATATTTTATTTCAGTTAAATGTAATAGAACCTAATTTAATTCATTTCTTATGAATTGGGAGGATGTAACTAAATAGGCTTAGTCATTGTGGGAGATGACAGGAACAAGTGGCACATCTTTAACGCTTGCTGGACTTGTGTTCTGTTTGGGTGGCGCTCAGGCTTAGTGGCTTCTGCCAGCCATGCAGACCCAGTGGGAGGAATCCAAATGTGGCACTCTACCATTTCTCCTCTCTGTCTGATGCTCTTCTACACTTCTTGATCTTTTTTTAAGGTGACGATACAAACATCAAAGAAAATTGAATGGCATAGAAAACTGTTAAAACCTACTCGTAGGTGAAAAGAAGTAGGCTGCAAATCTACATGCACATGTGATCCTCATTTTATATATGTGACTACGCAGTCATATAGGAAAAATGACTTCTTGTAACATCTCAGATTTGACTTCATTGCTCAAACTAAACTATAAGTGCTCAAATATTCTGTGTCTGAAATGATGTGCTGAGCTGCCGAGCAAGTCTTTACAAAAGACACACCACAGACCTGTTTCTCTCAGCATTACCTTCTTCCCTACTTCTCCAAAAGGAATTTTAATGCCTGTTAGGAGCTTGGGATACACAGGAAAGTGCTTTGGAGAGAATTCTTACAGTCAAATACTTCTTTTCACAACAAGCCATGTGCACTAGTTAACCGTTACCATAATGCTGTGCAACAATGACAGCATCTTATTAGGTTGCAACAACAGACACTTATTTTTATGACTTTGTAGGCTGACTATAATTCAGGTGATTCACCTCTGGGCAGCTCTACTTCAAACTCTGGTTTGATCAGGCTTGTTTCTAAATACAGGTTAACTTCCAGTCTATTCCCTCTGCTCATTCTAAAACAAGTAATTGCCCAAGATAGGATTTTATAGTGGTCGCAGAAATAAAAGAAATTAGCCTAAATGTGTTATGCCTTTTAAGATTTTGGCATCAAATTGGCACAAATTCACTTCTTCTGTAATTGATAGGCCTAAACAAGTCATTAGACCAAGCCCAATATCATCTGATGTGGAGAAATAAGCTATTTTGTGTGAAGGGGTATATTTGTTAAAACAATTTTAAAGAGAGAAGTAACAGTAACTTGATATGGTTCTCTTGTAATTTGGATAATATAAGCACTAGTACCTGATCTGAAGTTAAAAGTGTTTGTAATAGAGGACTACGGTGCAAAGACACGGTCGTTGAAGAACTGGGATCTAATATTTATATGTACTTCTGGCAAGACAGAAATGGAGTCCATGGGAGGAAGCTACTCATGAGCTACCTTCTCAAAAATTTCAGAGAAGAGGACTTCCTGGAGAGATGAAGTAACCAGAGGAGATACAGCCTAAGTGGAAAGAAAGTCAGGGGCTAACAGTAGTCACACATGGCCAGCTTGGCAGGGTGCTCTAAAGTACCAGTTATTGCTTATTTTTTCTCTATAACAAGCAGGATTCAATTAGAGAAACAGAACTACTATGACTAATGTAAAAGGAGGAACCCCATCTTGTACCACCCTGGGTGCTGGTGCACAGGTCATACAAGGCTGGTCTGGCTCTTAGGTCACCATAGATCAACTGGGTCAGCAGTTGGGAAGACAGAGGAACAGGAAGTAGGGACAGCAGGACCAAAGTGGAACCCACAACTTTTGGCCCGGGGGATTTACCAGATCCCCTAGTCTTTGTCTCCTACCACTATTGATGGTGCAATGACCTCTGTCTATCACCACAGAGCTGCACGTGCACCTAGCCCTGGAAGGGAATAAGCTGAAAGAACCCCCCAAAGAGCGCTGGAGGAGGGCAAGCCTGGGTGCTGCTCTGAGCCCACGAAGCAGCTGGGAGGTCAGTGACCATGTGAAGGCACTGTCATGGTGCCTGGCACCTCATACCCAAAGCGAAGATGTGACAGATGGCTACTATTTCACTGTGGCATCTTGTATGTTATGTACCTTTTTCTTATAGTCTCTCCACCCTAGACCTCAGAGAGATGAAACTCCTGGAGTTAAATTCCCACTTAGCCATGTTGACGCATTACAAAGCCATCACACACTCTGATCTCTTCGGGATTCTAAGCATCCCGAAGATGATGCTTAGAATCATCATCTCACTTTCTCAACAGTGAGAAAGTGAGTCACAGGGTGGGTCAAGAAGCAGGTCAGAGTGAAAAAAAAAAAAAAAACCCTCCAAATTACTGCATCCTTCCTTGCTGTTTCCCAGCCTGTGGCAGGTGAAAGCTGCTGGGAGAGGAGCTTCATACTGGATGAGACAATGCCACACTCTGGTAGATACGGCAGTGACTTGAGAGAGGGTGCAAGTTGGATGAAATTTCTAGCTGTTGCTAGAAGCTAGGGTCATGAGATCAGGAGAAAAGGCAGGGGAATGAAAAAACCCAGTTGCTTTTGGCTCTTTTTTATTTTTTCCAGATTAGAAAATTAACTCTGTGTGTGTGTGTGTGTGTGTGTGTGTGTGTGTGTGTGTGTATGTGTGTGTGTGTGTGCGTGTGCAAGCACACATGCATATTTTTAGGTCTATTGAAGCATGCAGCTTGTTGGGTTATTAACATCAAAGAATTTCTCCCTAGTCCTTGTTCCTAAGAATGCTGCATTAAATTTTTCATGTCTGTAGTATAGCAGATTCCATTCTTTTCTACTCCCTTTGGTCATAACAAACCCCTCCTGTTTAGAAGACTAATCTCATCTCATCTCTGCCTCCAGTGCTACTCAAGCTTGAGGCCTGGGGAATGTGGGCAGCGGGACCCACCTGTGCTTCACCTGTCTTCCCTCATCTCTAGTCTGGGGCCTGTCCTCAGCCCTCTGGGGAGAGGGGAGTGGGGAAGGGCGGCAGGCACGAGCACCACTCACCCGGCTGCTGTTGCTGCACAGTCTCCTAGCCCTCGCTACTCCTTTGGTTCACACTGCAGAGTCCTCATGGTTGTCTCTGTGGCAGACACCATCTCTGTGCTCTTGCGTGGCTCTCATTTGGCAGATGTGCTGGCAATTTCCCAAGGTTCTTCTCCGGGGCCTCCCAACTGTAGACAATTCAACCCCAGTCAACAATTTCCAGTGTTCTCACAGATCCTCCTTGATGATGCCCTCATGGCACCTGCTGCTCAAGTCCCTGCTTGGCAGATGTTCTCTTGAGTGGAGTGAGGACTACGTCTAGTCTGTAGTGTCCCTGGCTTCTCTGCCCTGACCCCCGAATGAGCACGTGCCCTCCGTGGGTGGCCTCTCTGCCCTACTTTTTCTCTGCGGCTCTGTTTTTCTACTTAGGGAGGAACACAGCAAACTGATGAGGCTATTGGTGAGCAAAATGCACAGCCAAAGAACGAAGCGACAGTGCCTTCCTGAAAGTGTTCCCAACAGTTATGCACATGTTATCTTCAGAACTGTCCTTTCCACATCCCGTAAACCTCTGATTTAGCTATTGGGGATGTTGTAGCCCAGCATAGGTCATCCTTTCTCCTCTCTTTGGTCTTCTTTTATAGAGAAGAATGTATTGCTGGAAATGTTGCTGGATTCTGCTTGATGGTAGAATTGTATTTTTTAAAAGTTACTCTACTGAAGTATGACTGACATGTAAAAATCTGTACTTAATTCATACAGTCTGATACATTTGGGGGTAAGAATATAGCCATGAAATCACCACCACTAAAGCCACGGACATAGCCACCCCTTCCCAGTTTCTTCTTTCTCCCTCCATTGTTATTTTGTATATGTGTTAAAATGATTGACATAAGCTTTGCCCTTCTAAAAATTTTAAATATACAATACCCCAATGCTCTATGTACCTTGTTATGGCTATTTGTCTAAGTCTGGCTTATTGCAGGTGGCATAATGTTCATTATAAATGTCATCTAGTGGCCCAGTTTCCTTCCTTTTTAGAGTTGAATAGTATTCTATTGTCCTTATGTACCACACTGTCCTTATACATTCCTCTATTAATGGGCATTTGCATTATTTCTAAAGTGGACATGGAAGTACACATCTTTTTGAGACATTGATTCTAATTCCTTTGATAAACACCCAGAAGGTGGATTGCTATGTTTTAAGGTTTGAGAAAGGCATTTGATTTATTTTAGAATATAGTATGACACTTAATGCCTCCTTATCTATAGTTTTATTTGTTAATTCTGGAATACTAGGAAAAGTTCCACTTACTTTTTTTATATATTTAGAGGAAACACACACACACACACACACACACACACACACACACACACTTACACACCGTGGATGGAGAGAAGCAGAGATACAAGCTCTTCACTGAAATGTTAATGCTTTCTGCCATTAGGTGGTAAGATTAGGAATTATTTGTACTTTCCTCTCTGTTCTTCTCTGCATGCTCCAGCTTTTCTCTTATGAAAGCGTATCCCTCTTAAAATAAGAAAATGGAGTACAATAAACATGGTTTTGAAAATACTTCTGAGCGGTGGCACCGTCCCACTGGCGGACCAGATGTGAGGGCAGGGCCTCGGGTTTTCTGACCTCCCAGGGCTCTCTGCAGGCTCATGATTTTATGAAACATCAGCTGTTCTGAATTCCTGCAGCACCTGCCACAACAAAGGGAAGACTTTGCTGAGCATACTAATGCAGTTGTACATGCCTTCGTAGAACAAAGAAACCAAAATGAGGAGGTCACTCAGCCTCCCTCGGATGCTGTCCACCCTACCTTTGCCTGAGCCCTCTTTGGGAGGTGGAAACCCACCTGCAGGAGAAGATGGCCTGCTTTGAGTGAGTGCTTGCCATCTCCCTTTTGTCCTCGCGGGTGGTCGCCTCCCTCCCTCTCGTGGTCCCCTGCCTCTCACTTGGCTCACACTCCAGCTACTGTCTCATTCTGAGGATGCATTTAGCATCTGCTTCTCTGGTTCTGCCTTTGAATCTCTCATGGATGCAGCTCTGGCCCTGCACATCACAGCTGTGCCTAAGAGGCAGGTTGACTTCCCAAGAGGCCAGGGCCACAGTAAACGGGCCACCACTCTAACTATGAACGTTTTCCTGTCTACTCTCTCACAGTCCTGACTGTGGTTTGAAAAAGTCATCAGCTCTCTGCTTGGCTTCTGTGAGACAGGACGTGCTGGTGTCCATTTCTTCACATTGCAGCATCTGTGTAAGCTTAGCTGACTTCTTCCCGACCTCCACAGGTGGGGATGTTCAGGAGGGAGAGTGCCTGGTATCTCCCACCCGCCTGCTCTGCATCAGGAGGGGAGGGGTGGCCAGGCTGAAGGCCACAGTTGAACACTAACTGAGGCAAGTTTATCCGTGGGAGAAGATTGTCCTGTGGCTCCAGCCTTGCTGTGCTTGATCACAGTAGGCTCTTTTCTGCCTCTTTCTTCAGGTAGGAGTCTTCGCTGCCACAATATAAGAGGACACATGCTGCCCGCTGTTTCTCATCTTGCCAGTCGGTGAAGCGGGTTTGTCATTCTTGCCTCTTATAATGGTTCTGCTAAAGCACCAAGAGTTGTTTTGTTGCCCAGTTATATGTCTTTCCTTTTTTTCCCTCAAACCTCCTTCATGTCCTCCAATTTAGCTTGAATCAAGGTTCTTCCCTGGAATTTCTATGTGTCCACCAAGCAGTAAGCTTCCATTTGCCCATGGTTCCTCAGGTATAGATGTCAAATGGAGGTGAAAAGTGAGACTGGTTCTGGTGGAGGCTACCTGGTGGAGGCTGGGGACGTGACCGGCAATCCATATTTGGGGAACTCCATGCCTTTGCGCAAAGTGACTTTGGAGTCAGGTACAATTAGTCCACATCAAGGTGCTGCTCTAGGAACTTGATGTTTTTGCAATAATTTGGGGAGTTCTCATGCTTTTTGACCCAGAACCAGCCTCATTCCACACCAACAACAGGAATTATACAGACTTATTAGTGCTCGTGTGGGGAAACCAGTCACCGTGCACTATGTTGAATTCAACTGACCAGAAAAGAAGCGGGATTTTGATGTCCTTTGCACTCATTCTAGCAAAGCCCAGTATAGTCTTCCGGGAGCTGATGAAGATTATGTGAGACTGCAAGCTCCGTAACTGGCTCTCCCAGCATCCCAGTCCTTGTCACTAGGGGGAATTACTCTAAGATGTTGTGTAAACTCGAATCTTTCTTTTCCAGTGTCTGATGAAAGGAAGTAAGGAAAACATTACAATATCTTTAAGACAGTGGTAATTCAATTTCATCTTATTCCTCACCCTGCGTTCACTCACTGGTTCAGGGTGTATAGAATACGTGTCACGTGTCGGCCCTGTGCTGGGCATCTTCGGGAAGCCAAAAGTGGTGGTAGCATTCTTTTCACCAGGAGCATATTGTGGGAGCAAGAACGCATTCTGAGAGCTGGGACTCTGTCTACCTTACTTAACAGTCTACCTCCATGACCAACAAGGGAAAGCTGACACCTCACAGAAGTTCGATAAGCATTTGTTGCCTTGCGCAGACATCTGATACAGTGAACAAACATGCGCTTATGTATGTGACTTCTGCATGAAGAGTAATTACTAATTTTATTAAAGCACGGAGTCGCACTTCTCTTGCTCTTTCCTGGACTGACAAAAATGACTATTCCTACTCTTTTATTCACTGTCTTTTTTCTTTTCTTTTCTCCTCCGATGTCACAGCAGAAACCGCAGTGTGCTGTAAACTTACCTCCGTAATAGAATGTAGATGCACAAATCAAAACAGCCCCTAACAGGTTGTCTGCAATAATAAATGCTGCGGAGGCCACCTGACTGGCAGTGTAAGGGACATTATACAAACTGCTGCCTGGAGAAAACCCAGCATCGTGGATAAACTCAACCGTGAATTATTTATATGTCTTAGGCGTTATTTTCTCTCCTCAATCCTGCAAGGCCTCAGAATGATTTTTCACTGAGAGTTGAGAGTTTCTGAGCTTGATTACAAAATAAAAAGCCTTCCAGTTGGCCTTGGGCCAGGTTGGAGAGTGAGGCAGGGTCTGTTCTATGGGCAGCAGCAGGGCAGGCAGCGAAGGACAGGGAGGAGGCGCTGCTAAGTCAGGAGAGGGTGGGGCTCCCAGTGCCCCACAGCAGGAGTTCTGTGAGCCACCTCAGGGCCAGGTGGCTGGAGAGACCCTCGTGGCCTGCCTCTCCCATTGCCAAGGGGACCTGGCTTGGCTGACTTTTGTATAGTGTTTCACTGTAAGATTTGGATGTGGGAAAGGATGAGTCTACTGTACAAGACAAAGATTGGAAATCCCTGGCCAGGCTGATCTTTGAAACACTATTCAAACAGGTTTCTGTAGACCGTTATTGTCTTTGCACCCACTATTAATGAATGCTAAGCCATCTTTGTTTTACAGAGGAAGAAAATGAGGCCCAGAGAGGGAAAGTGACTTGCCTAGGATGGCACAGGTGATAAAGATAGAATGTGGGAGAAAGTGTTTCCTATTCAGCCTTGTACAATTAGCATGGTGTCTCCAGGCTTCAGGTTGCATGAGTGCTCCTCAGAGCTGCACAGGCTGACTGGGGATGTCAGAGCATAGGCTGGAGGGAGAAAGTTGATGTTGCCCAAGGCTTTGTACCAGCACAAAGCAGAGCCTAGTGGATACACACATGCACACACACATGTACACGCACATGCAGAGTATTGCAAGTAGATAAGACTAAACATGCACAGAGCTAGCTGATGGCAGAGGACCTGCTTTGGCAGCTGTGAGACTCACCCTTCTGACTCCCCTTCAAGGCTCTTTACCTCATGCCCTGGGGCACCCCCACTAGGTGTACTTGCTCACAGTCCCAAGATTGAGGGAAATCGCACTCAATTTTGCCAAATAAAACCTCACCTGAATCAAGGCCACCTGCCTTGAGGTGATTTACTCTCTAAGTGCCTGGTTTACCGAGCTTACACTTCTAAGTTTGGAGCCCCTGTCTCCTCCCATGAGCAAGCTTCGTGCTTTCCATAGGTGAGGGGAGACTTGTTATGAAAATATGGCAATCCTTTCCACTTCCTTGCAGTTGGTACTTTTTGAAGTTTTGTAGCAAACGTTGTCTTGCAGGCCTGCCAAGAGTCCTCTCAGTAGAGAGGGAAGTTGACATGATCAACCTATTTTAAAGATAAACTGACGTTGACTCAGGAATGACCGGCACCATTAAGGGCTCCTGGGGCTTCAGTGTCATGTCCATGGTAACAGGATGTTGTTCAGCGTGGGTGAACCGTGCTGACTCATTTGTGCTTGCACAATGTCTTCCTCAGCTGCAGCTGTGTTTCCTCCAGGTATGTGTCCACACCAGCCTCTGGGCCCAAGTCTTTAGACTGCCTTGCCAAGTCTCCAGAGCAACTAACCTTATTCAGGTCACCTGGAAGCTTGAGTTGGGAGAACCTCTGTATCTGTCTGTCTCTCTGTATCTTTACATTCTCATCAGAATAGGATATTTGGAATAGGCATCACCTGCCCCCTTTGTTGGTGCGTGACTTTCCTGTCCTCTGCCCACAGATGCACGTATAGTACATTGCACTTTCCCAAGGCTTATTTGCAAAACCACTGCTTCTATATTCCCATCTGTTTTTCTTTTTATTCTCTATTCTCCCTTCTAACACTTCAACAGTTTAGACAAGATACTATTTCTCTAGCATTGGGTCAAGTCAGTTCTTTCAGAGTCTCACATTCTCTAGAAAACCTAACTAATGCAGTGGCAGGGATGTTGCTTCAGGAAAGGTCCTTGAGCCTTCCTACATGCCTGGCTCATTGAAGACCTCCTCTGCGGTGGCCCTCTGGGGAGGTCCAGCTACCGCTTGAGCCCCACTTGAAGCAGAGGCTCCAGTCACTGGGCAGGATGGGTGGGGTTGCCACCCCAATGCGCACATATACTCAGCAGAATGAGTCTGCAGAAAGCTAATCAGAGAGAATTTGGGGCTTGGGCCAAATGGAGCTTTCCAGGAGCCCTGCTGAGAAGCAAATGTACCAGGCTCTCTTCTGGGTCAACAAATAGCTCATCGGACACCCAAACTCAATGTTAGATCAGAACAAATTCTAGGGAGTCCAGCTACTTGACAGCAACTGTCTTGGAGCTAGACAAGTTTGACCGGTGTGCTCTGCTCACCTTACTTTGTCCTCTTAACTGAGAGAGTTTTTAACCTTGTGCTTTTGAGCAGTGTAGTGGCTTGGTTGAGGCCCAGTCATGCACAAGTGGGGTTATATCATTATATTTAACCTTCAATTGATGTTAACAGAAAAATACAACTGAGAGGAAGCATATCATCAGGTCTTTATAGATTTTATTGGGCAGAGGATATAGAACGCAGCCTTTGAAGTTTAGATTTTGCTAACTGGGAAGACACTTCTCCCGTCCGTCCCATTCCCAGATGCTGGCAGAGCACCTGCAAGATGCCAGGCCTGGAATTGGGTATCACAGACCTGAAGGTAAAAGAGGCTGATACCAAAGCTCCCAGGCTAGTGGGACAGGGTCCTTGGAAAATAGAAGCCCAAGAATAATC
>PVLD010014713.1:0-51272 GCA_004027595.1 Dinomys branickii | reverse complement strand
TTTATATATTGCTTGTGACTGTTTGCAGGCCACAATGGCAGGGTTGCAGCAGATAACACAAGGGTCACAAAGCCTAAAACATTTACTCTCTCACTTGTGCGCTGAAAGTTTGCCAAAGCTTTTTGTAGTTTCTCAGACAGAATTTCATTCAGGAAGATAAAAACTATCTTGGAAAATGTCAGTATCAAAAGGGATATCTGTCTGATAGCCCCAAGGACTTGGAAAGATATGTCTTGTGGTCAACTGATAAATTAAATAGACATGAAAAAAGAAAGTGGGGGTGATTTTGTTAGAGATAGTGGCCATTTATTCAGGTTTTGTCCATACCTAGTTAGTCCCTTGATATATCTGAGGAAGAAATCACTCCACCTGTAGGGAAAAAAACCCTTGTAAATGGAACATGGACTAGGGCAGTGGTGGTGAGCCTATGTGCCACAGCAGGCTGTTTGTACCACTGAGTGCTCTAAAAGGTTCACCATCACTGGATTAGGGTGTGTCAGAAAGGCAAAAGTTGGAAGGGTCTGCCATATAGTTAGGAATGTATTCGATGCATGGGACAAACCCCTGATGACAGGATTAAACAGCCTAAAGTTTACTTCATTCATTTAACAAGAAACCAGAAGTAGGCAGTTGCTGGCACTGTTTGAACAATGGCAACCTTAATATACCTGAAAATTTACTGGTCTTTTGCTTGCATTGCCACTTCAGTCTCAACCATCATACCTGCATTCAAGGGAGGAATAAAGACTGAAGATAGAAGGGAGGATGTCTTTCTCCTTTTATTACTAAGCATAACTTGCCCAGAAATCTCCCTAATAAACTTTACTTTGAGTCTCACTGACAAATCACACAATGACCTAGGTTCAGGGGATTCTTGGAAAGCCAGAAATAGCAGTGATTGCTGTTGATGGCTTAGATCACTATCCTCAAAATTCTTTGATGATTATTAGAGTTACATGGGACCTTTTGAAATAGTTTACTGGGACTCTGTAATTCTGTGTGCTGTGAATCTGTGCTTGCTCAGCAAGCATGGATGAATTTGGCATTCTTAGAGTTTGGCATGAGGGAAGGGAAGTTAAAAACAGCTGCTCAGTGACTGGAGAGATTTTTTAAAAATTGTTTTATAATTCTTTTTTTTTTTGTGTGGTACTGGGGATCGAACTCAGGACCCTGTGCTTGCTAGGCAAGCGCTTATTCCACTGAGCTATATCCCCAGCCCTGATTTATAATTCATATAACATACATTTCATCATTTAAAATATACAGTCCAGTAGTTTTTAGTATATTCAGATTTGTGCCATTATCACTGCCATTATAGTACATTATCACTACCAATTATAGTACATTTTCATCACACCAAATAGAAATATGCAAAAATATAAAAAGAAAGAAAAGGAAATCTGCTACCCATTTCCTCGTTTTCCCTGCCCCTACACTCTGGCAAGTACTTCTCTATTTTGTGTTTCTATGGATTTGCATACTTGCATATTTCATATAAACAGATCATACATTATTAGAAAGTTATGCCATAGTCAAGGAATAATCAACACTGTGAACTTTAGTATTGGTGGATTTCATCATATTGAGACTCCTGAGTTACTCTGATCTCAGCAGGGCCTTGGTTAAGTCACTGGACTTTGGAGGATATGTTGGTATGAGGACACTAAGGTTTTGTGCTTTGCAGCCTGTCATTTGACCTGCCTGGACCTCACAGTGACCTTCTTGCTTCCACTCTAGTGGTAGTATTGGCAGTAATAATGATTATTCCACTAACACTTGCTTTGTGCTAGCCACTGCGACAGATGTCATAGAATTTTATTACCATGGTGTCCTTGGTAATCTTCTCTTTATCTTACTAAAGAGGGAGACTGTAATAGCATTCTACCAGAGGAGCCAAGATTTGAGGTTATATTTGTGCAATATCATTTTTGGATGCATTGAGTTTTATGTTTGGTGTTTCAGATTCCATGCTGATCTCTGAGAATAAAGTGCTAGAAGGTGGGCAGATCGTTGTCATCTTAGAATAGACAGACATGAAACAGATAATCAATCCTATATATATTTTATTTAAAATAAATACTGCAAAGTGAAGGTTAAGCAGCCACTGTGAGGGGATATTGAGGGAATCTAACCCAGTCTCAGAGATGAGGCAAAGATTTACGGAACATAGGTTTATACTGAAAACTAGTATGTGACGTGGAGAAGGCAGGTGAAGAGAAAGGAGAAGCACCCCGTCATTTCAGGCTTTACCCCTGAGGCAATGAAAAGGCATTGATAAGTTTTACATGACTGCAGATGGAAGATCATCTTCAGCTGATTACATGGTGAGGACATCATCCCCTCTCTGCCATGAAGGATGATTAAGACAGGGCCTGGGTTTTCCACTTCAGTGTCATTCAGTGAAAGTGAGGGAACCTAGACAGATATTACCAGAGGGTTAGTTTTTATACTCAGATCTTGACATGCTGGTTAGATAACTTTCTGATATTTAAAACCTGTTTATGTGGCTAATGATTGTGCCTTATTGTACTCAAAGATTTAGCCCTCTGGGTTCTTCACAGCACTGCATTGCAGAAGAATTCATTCAAGGCATGAGAAGGCATAATAGGGGTTAACCATATCAGGTGAGCAGTTCCCTGCAGTCCATGTGGTAATTGACATTACTGGGCACTGTGACTGCTGTATGGAGTTAGGCTTTCTCAGGCTCTGGTGTCCAAGGTGGTTCGTAGCCTGAATTTGAAGGAGCCCTTTCTGGGAAGCACTCTGGAGAGTTCAGGGGCTGAGAGCTCGGCCTCCACCACCCCTTTATGCACTGTGTTCAGCAGTGCTTATGGGTTTCATATGAAACACGGGGGCCACAGCCAGCATATCATCAGCCTCCTCTAGCACTCTGACAGATGCCCCTTCCACATCCGTAAGGAACTTGTACTCCAGAGGAAGACGGTAGGTGATAATTGCTGCCATTAGGATTACATGAGCCCACCCAAGTATAGGCCTTTTGTGTCTTTCTGAAAGGCAAGGAAGAGGGATGTTGAGGAAGAATTTCCTCTAGCTTGGGTCCTGTGAAGAGAACAACATTGGTGACCAGTGCCCAGCTGAGAGAGGGAATCCTACCAAGTGAGAAAGGAGAGGTTTACAACCAGGTGGATGATCACTCTAGTGTGAAGCTTTGGTAAGGTGTGGCCAAAGCAAGATAGCTTCTTTACAAAGGGCCTCTGAGGTCCAAAAATTAGATTCAAGAAAAATGGGTCCTTCTCCTAACCTTGATTACATCATTTCCTAACCTGCATATTACAAAATGGAAATTTACGATTGAATCTGGACAGCAGATAGGCTTGTCAAGCCTAAAGGGGCATCTTAAAAGAAAATAAATGACTAGCAATTAAAAATCATGAACTTTTTACTTGAAATTCTTGATCTCTGCCTTATCTTGAAAAATCAAAATGAGAATACACATGTTTCCAGTCAGTAAACAAGGGTAACTGCTGCTTCATTAAGATTGGGTCGCTGATTTGCCACAGTCCTCACTCCTGCCTGTAGCATCCCATCTCTGACCCACTTTACTCATTTATAGTAATTGTCCATCCACTCTAGGTACTTGAATTTGCTATTCACACCATAAATTGGACTAGGTCCATAGTCTGCTGAAAGATCTATCTTATTTATTGAGTAGTATAGTGTACTGCTTCTCAAATTACCTGTGGAATAGGGTCAGTATTGGAAAATTTTCTTGTTTTCATTTTCTGTTTCATTGTGAATTGCTATGTGGTCATGTAAATAGTTTTCAACTCACATTTGACTTGCTGTCTGACACCTGAATGAGTATATCCCCTATTTATGAAGATGAGCCCACTCACTTAAATTTGTGGTGAACCCAGATTGCCATAAAAGTTGCTCAATGACAACTTTCAATCTCCATATTCATTATAGCTAACTAGTAATAAACAGTCCATTAACCAGTATCACCCCACAACTGGCAGTTTGAGTACATTTGCCTAATTAATTTGTTTTATTATATTCTTGTGTGGGTATTATTTTTAAAAATCCATTTTATTGGTACATTTTAGATATTCCATAATGATAACATTCATCATAGGGAATTTGTATCTGTACATGATATGTCTTGATTGTTCTTTTTTCTCATTCTTCTTCCATCCCTTAAACCCCTCCCTCTTCCCCTCCTTATTTAAAAAGCTTTGTTTCCATTTTTTCCTTCTATTTTTTTCCCTTTTCCCTCCTTCTTTTCCCCCACCCCTCCCTTGAATATTTTCTTTCCATTTTCCAAAATCCATTATGCATTTTGGTCCTTATTTACACTTTTGGCTTCTTACAGCAGAGAAAGAATGTGATATTTAAACATATGTGTCTGATTTATTTCACTTAAGACTGTTCTGAAGGTCTATCCATTTACCCTTGAATGTCTTAAGTTTATCATTCCTTATAACAGAGTAATATTCCATTGTATAAATATACCACATCTTTATCCTTTCATCCATAGATGAGAATTTGGGCTGTTTCTGAGATTCAGCTCTTACAAATTGTGCAGCTATTAACATGTGTGTGCTATGTTTCTGTGGTATGATGTTTTCAATTCTTTTGGGAAGACACCAAGAAGAGGAGTAGCTGATTCAAATGAATCTTGTAGTCTTAGTTTTTTAAGGAATATCCACACTGATTTCCGCAGAGATTTCACCAGTCTATACCCCCAGCAACTGTAGGGAAGGATTCCTTTTTCCCTTCGGCCCCATCCAGCATTTGTTATTGGGTGATTTCTTCATAATAGCCATTCTTTCTGGGGTGAGATGAAATTTCACTGTTAATTTTCATCCCTCGAATGACCACTGATATTGAACATTTTTTCATATATTTACCATTTGTACTTCTTCATTTGAGAAGCATCTATTCATTTTAGATGCCCATTTTGGATTGAATCTGTAGATACTGGATGCCTGATTCTTTTGAATTCTTTATATATTCTAGGTGTCAGTCCTTTGAGAAACAGCTGGTTTCTTTTGCTATGCAAAATCTTTTTAATAAAATGATATTGCACTTGTTGATTCTTTGTATTATTTACTGTATGATTTATTCCATAAAGGCCTTTGCCTACACCTGCATCTTCAAAATTTCTGCCTATTCTATCTCTCAATAGATTTAGGGTTTTCATCTTAATATTTAGGGCTTTGATCCTTTTTTATTTTAATTTAGTGCATGGTGAGAGTTATGGGTCTATGATTAATCTTTGGCATGTGGAGAGCCAGTTTTTCCAGCACCATTTATTAAAGAGGCTATCTTCTTATGAAGTTGTTTGGTACCTTCATAAAATATGTGGTGGCTGAGTATGTTTGGAGTTATTTCTGTACCTGAAAATGTGTTATATTTATCCTCAGGCCTGTGCTTTTTTGCCAGAACTGTGCTGTTTTTTTTTTATCACAGTAGCTTTGTGTACAATTTGAAGTCAGAGATTCTGATGCACCCTACTTTGCATTTGTTGCTGAGAATTGTGTTTGCTATTTGAGGCCTCTTCTGGTTCCAAATGAATTTTTGGATGGTTTTCTCTAATCCTGTGAGGTATGCTGTTGTCATTTTGATTGGTCTTGCATTCAATCTGTATAACAATTTTGGAAGTATGGCAATTTTCATTGTATTGGTTCTTCCTACTCAAGAAAAAGGGATATTTTTCCATGTTCTGAAACCCTGTTCAGTCTCTTTTTTTCAGAGTATTGTAGTTTTCAAGGTAAAGGTCTTGTGCTTACTTTATTACATTGATTCTTAAGTAATGTTTTTCCAGTGCTATTGGGAAAAATGTAGTTTCCTTAATTTCTCTCTCAGTGAGTTTGTCATTGGTGTACAGGAATGTCATTGATTTTTGCATGTTGACTTTGTATCTAACTGCACTACTCAATTTGGTCATTAAATCTAGAAATGTTTTGGTGGAGTTTTTGAGGTTTTCTATGTCATGCACAAATAATAATTTAACTTCTTCCTTCCCTATCCTTATTCCTCACGTTTTTCTCTTGTGTAATTGCTCTGGCTAATGTTTCTAGAACTACATTGGATAGGAGAGGTGATAGTGGGTATCCTTAGCTTATTCTTGACTTTAGAGTGAAAGTTTTCGTGTTTTGACCATTTAGTATGATGTTAGCTATTGGTTTGTCATAGATGGCTTTTATCAGTTTACGATAAAGATTTTCTATTACACTTTTCCATAGGATCTTGTCATAAATGAATACGAGCTTTTTCTGCTTCTATTGAGATGATCTTGAGTCTATTTTATTGGTTTCATTCTGCCACACTACTGGGGTTCCATCTGCTCTTTGGGAACTTCCTGGGATGGTGGTTCCTATGCTGCATGTAGGCAGAGGTCTCATAGGCAAACTCGTGGACTGCTTTGCCTTTTTATAAACTCACGTGTGTATGTTTTGTTTGGTCTACAAATGTCTTATCTCTGATTAATTCTGGCGTCAGATTGTATGTCCCTTTCATTCTTCCAGTTACCTATTTTTAGTTGATTTTCTCTGAGCACATCCAAGGTGGCTCCCCTTCTATTGAGGCATGTTGTCAGTCTATCTGGGGGTTCTATTTTAAATCTCAGGAAAACAGTGAATAGGGCCTGCATTTGGAATCATTTCTCCATCAGTATCTTTCTGAAAACTGAAGATCTGACCTTTTGATATCTGGACTTTAAAATAACACTGATGAAAATGTCACTAACCTTTTGTTAAAGTGGAAACTGTTAAGGAAATCCATTAGCAAAAGGTGGGCAGGTTAGGTACTGTGCTCTTGTGATATTTGGGCTCTGAAATGTAGGTTGAAAAGAATTCACCAACTCAGCTAAGGAAGGGCATTGTTGAGATGATACACAGGAACAAAATAGTGAAATGAGAAGAAGGAGAACCATGTTCTCATCTCCTATATTGTGATTTACTTGTGGGCTCATCAGCTTCCATGGCTGTAAAATAAAGAGAGTGAAAAGTTATTTCAGAGTCCCCTCAAGAAAGTATATAATTGCCAGACTATGAACTTGTCCTAGAAAAGGAACTCTACTGAAAATGGGTAAATGGGTTGGAGAGGCCAGAATTGTTTCCTGAGGCCAGAAGGGTCCGGAGGTCACTGAGACCCAGGATAGGGATCACATTGGTCAAGGTCACATGGTGAGTAGGCAGCACCATGGCAACAAGAGCCCAGACCTCCTATTTATAGTTAAGGTGTTTTATCCTGTAAAAAGGGTCTTGAGATGTTTTCTCTGGAAAAGCAAAGCGTTCAATGTTCTCCTCTAGGAAAATTAACCTGTTCAATACTGAGATGTTAGGGTCTTATGGTTTCTAGGAAAGCACTCAACAATTTATTCTTAAGACTTTCATGTATGCTTTATTTAGCGATGGCCAGACAGGTTGGGACTGACTTGGACTTTGCAAACCCAAGTCTTATTCTGATGGATGTTGTTTTAAACTTCTCAGTTAAGCTATTCTAGAAATTCTGACCCTGACCACTGGACATGGTGGTTTTGTGATCACATGAGGAACTTGTGGCCAAAGTTCTATTGTGTGAAGTATGTGAGGCCGTGTCCTATTTTACAGGGGTCTTCAATAATCCTTCTTGGTTGAAGAAAATCTCAGTCCTGTAACTGATTATAGGAAAGCATCAGTGTATATCAAAAATTAAATGGACATTGCCAAAATTTAAAATGCCTGTGAGTCACTAAAGATTTAAGGCAATTTTCACAAGAGGACTGTTTTGGTGGGAGTAGAAAATGAACATAATGGAACTAAAGAGGAAATTTTGTGACATGTCAAATAAGATAATAAAACTAATACAAAAAAGATTTGGGCAAAATATCTATAAGCATAATGATAATGCCATTTTCAAAGAAGTATAAATTCTAGATATCTACATTTTAACAAATTTCCATAGAAAAGTTTGATGTGTGTCCTCAGTTGAAACTTACTGGTGGAAAGTGCTTCACAAAACTTGAGAAGGAAGATAGTGGCCAATTTTGGAAATTTACAGAAATGATGACTGATACCACCTAATTTTGTTGCCTAATAAAATGAGGGGAAGCCTCAGCAAGAACCTGATAATCAGAAACGTATTTTGACAGTGAGGGCACTGACAAATCTCTTGGAAATTCCCATATCATCAAGAACTTTTGAAATATAGTTGTCCTGCAGTATATGAAGGGGATTGATTCTATAAGCCCATAGATAGCAGTATCAGGGAATGCTCCCTTATGTACAGTGATGTTATATTTGCATATAACCTACATAATCAGCAATGGGTATCTCTCCATGTTGTTGAGGCTCTTCTCAAATTTATGAGCTTAAAGGGTCCTCCTAGGACTATAGGTAAGTGCCATTTGCACCTGGCTCTCTCCTATACATTAAATCATATGTAGATGACTTCTTATGCCTAACACAATATAAGCAGTATGTAAATAGCAGTTATCCTGGATTGTTCAGGTAATAATAAGGAAACAGTCTGCACCGTGTTCATTACAGACACATCGTCTTCTAATATATTCCATCTGCAGGTGGTTGAATCATGCATGCAGAACTGGCAGGTATGGAGGGCTGACTGTATGTCAATAAATAATTATTTTCTATTATATTTATTCCAAGGAAGGATGAATATATACTTGCTTTGACTTTTTGTCTGGAGAACCATTAATACAAACACAGCAAATAATGCTAATTTTTCTGTTGTCACTTTGAATAAGGTGAAAGAACAAATCTTTTTTTGTCAGGTGTCATTGGGAAGTCTTAGAGATAATCTTGAGTGCAAAATGTATTACAAAGTTTCTATTTTATCTCATTTTTAAAAATTTCAGAATTGATTTTGAAAAGCAAAATTCAAAAGTTGCCAGATTTGAGAAATCACATAGGACTATAGGTGCCTGAGCACAGGATATAAATGTTCATGACATGGATATCTAGTAAAGTAATAATATGATATTTGGATAAATCTACAGAAGTCCTTCAAACATTTATAACATGCTGTTTGGGTTCTTCTATTTTAAAGAAAGTAACCAGGGTCAGGATAATGTCAAGAAAAAAGTGTTACTGTGATCAGATATGGATTCTCTACTATTTGGTCATGATTACTAAGTGACCTGGTAAGCTGAATAATGCCCTCCAAAGATATTCAAGTTTGAAATCTTGGAACTGTGAAGATCACTTTATGTGCACAGCAAAAATGACTTTGGAGATAAATGAATTGATTTGAGGCACTGAGTGGGCCCTTAAGATTGCAGAAGAAGATGATAATGTGAGAACTGAAGTAAAACGCTACATAGCTGGCTTTGAAGGTGGAGGAGGAGACCAGGATCTGGGGAATGCAGCTTTAGAAGCTGGAAAAGGGCATGAAATGGATTTTCCTCTAAACCCTCTGAAGGGAGCATGGCCCTATTGACATCTTGATTTTAGCCCAGTAAAATTGATTTGGTACTTCTTACCTTCGGAAGTGTAAGACAGTAAATGTGCATTGTTTTAAGCCACCCAATTTGTAGTGATTTCTTACAGCACTTTTAGAAAACTAATACAGGCAAAGAGTAATATTTTATGTTAATTAAAACATATTAAAAGTCTCAGTAAGAATGGAGTAATATTCCACAAAGTGTTCTTTTCAAAAAGAGCAAACCAAATTCGAGGTTTGTTTCAATACAATATTTGATTCTAGAGGACTCACAGGCCTTTTTCACAAACTTACAAATGAACCTATAAAAAATCAGCCAGAATTGGCAAGATTTTAACAATAAAAATCGTATTCCTTTTCAAATTCTCTTTCTGCAAACTTTCTACAGCTTTCTTTATTTAGTCAGAGTTTCTCCTTCACCACTATTGCTCTTTCTTCAGCAAATTATTTCTCTTTAGGACAAAAGTTATCTCTTTTTTGCCCTTAATAGTAACAGTAACAGATCATGTTATCTTGAGATTCCCAGTAGAATTTCATTCATGTGAGTTATAAGTTTTAAGCAGATACAGCACCCAAAGAAAACTAGGAGTTGATAATTATGAATTTCTGTCATTTTAGCAGACTAGCATATTTTACAGATACACCTAACCCAGCATTATGCAACCATATATATACTTCCTAAGTCATTTTCATCATATGGCAGAAATGAACATAATCATTTATAGAATTGTATAATGAACAAATAAACAAAAGTATGTGCACTAAAATTTTCAGTATTCTGTTTTACTTAGAAATTCCTTAGAAAAACTTTTGCATATGCAATTACCACTTTTATAGAGATTTTTGAAGTGTTATTCATGATCACAAACTATAAAACCCTAACCATGGAAGTATAAGTTCATCAAAACAATAATTCACTTTGCTTCAGCATAAATTTAGTTGTTTCATAATTTTTAATATTCAGTATGTGCAATTCTAGGTAATTTGATCAGAAACCTGTATAATGTTAGGAAAAACATTTCCAAGAAGCATAAAAGTGTACACTATATTATGCATAATACTGCTAAATCAGAGAAGATATACTTGCTTATATTAAATTGAAATTCTTAAATTAGTACTATTTGTCAAACATGTATGTAATTTATGTAAATCTTAATTCTTAAAATTATCTGAAATTTTTTTCCAGAAGATTATATTCTTTTAAGGTAGCACATTTACAGTATCAATAGTTCAACTTTTTAAAAATATATTTGTCATATTCAAATTTTTTAACCAATTATATGTTTAAACATGCCAATCAGAAGAGAGCTGCTTTAACTTAAGAAAGTTTATAATCCAATATATTGGTACCATCCAGATTTGAAAGAATTTCTGAATTACAAACAGACATACAGGTTCAGAGAATTATAGCTTCAATCCTACAATTTTAGGCATAGGTCAAGTATCAACTCAAAATCAGAAAATCTCCCCCGATAAGATTGCAAATAACATGATTTCCCAAATGACATAAAATTCTTAGTAAGTCTGAGCTGTACCTAGCTAAAGAATAATGAGAAACCAGATTCTTTGTTTCCTCTCACTCAGTGGAGACTAGATTCCTATAAATGATGAATACTTTTAGAGATATCTCTAGATGTTCAAAATCTAGTCATATTCCTAAGCCTTTCTGCCAGTCGTGGGAAATAACTTAATCACCATAAATGAACCAAACCAAAACAAAATCACAATTAGCCAACAGACAATTTAAAATTAGAAACAAGAGTATCAAGATACTCTTGGCACTCCATATTAACCTGTCAGAGCCAAGACTTTCACTGTGCATAAGGTACACTTTGCTAACTATACTTAGCTGGCTTTAACAGATAAATCTATTGAGAATCTTATCATGTGTTCCCTAGTTCAAAATATTTTTCAAAAAGGGTAAAATCATATTGTTCATGACATATAAACCTATGTCATTTATTCCCAAGAGAAAGGGCAAATATTACAGCCAATTCAAAAGAGAGCAAAGGATTGTTGGTTAGGAATATTGAAATAAGTATGAAATGGGAAATAAAACTTGGTGCATTACATTTTGAGAGGGAAGACAATCAAAACTCTATTGGATGTTGCATTATACACATGTATCGGTGACCTGACAGACCAACTGTATCCTTGCATCACCAAACAACATGGCCTGTGACAACTACAGAAAGTGTATTATCCAGAGTATGAAGGTGGTAGGACAGGACTCTGAGTACCTCCACTTCTTTGGAGAAGGCATACTCAGTCTAACTGATGACATATCCCCTATCCAGGAAAAATTGTTGATGCCTCATTTCCAGAGCTTGAAAGGGGTCCAAACGGCCCTCTGCACTGACAAAACCACTCATGGTTGAGGGAACCCTGTGCTACTACTTTAGTAAAATACTATCAGAGAATTTAAATCCATGAGTATGCTTATGACCCCTCTGTTTCTGTCAGTTTTTTTAATTAGAGCTATCTATGTGGCATCTAAAGGGATGTATACTGTAAAGATTTTGATGATGTACTGTAGTGTAGAGGCAGGAATAGAGATAGATAGATAGATAGATAGATAGATAGATAGGCAGACAGATAGATATCCTGGAGAGCTACATCATTTGGGGCCTGTAGCAGGCTCTTGGGTGCTCTAAGTTTCATGTCCCTGTAACTGAGGTGAAAGGTTCTATATACATTGCCAACGTGTGACCTCAGGCACCTGTCCCATGACACACTGCAATATTTTTCTTCTTTTCTTCCTTAGGATTTTACCCTATGCCAGGGAATGCAGCTTTAGTTTTGTGGGAAGCGTGGGGAAGCTAATGCCCATGAAGCACCCCTGAACTGAGAGAGGTGGCAGTTAGTAGATAAAACCTCAGTCTGTCTGTCCTTTAGGTGGATAATTTGTGGTCCAGTCTACATGTCCCTTTGTGTATCCCCATTGTGAATGAAACTGCCACAGCATTAACCAGCTTAATAATGTAACCTTTGTTAAACTTACATTCTTCTGTTTTTTCCATCCCCCTACTTCTTCATTCTGGTCCCCAGGCCTGCCTCCCAAATGAACCACTTTTGTCTCAAGTTCTGCATTAGAGAGTGGTCATATGAATAGAAATGATAATCTGAGCCATAGCAGGCCAACCATATGCAGCTGTGGAAAAGGCAGCTAGGCTCACTTAGGAACAAGTTCTATCAGAAAAAGGCTGTGAAAGAATGGAGGGTTCAATATGCTTGTTCAAGAGAAAGAATGAAATTTTATACCATCCAATATTAGATGGATTAGGGGATCAGTAAAGGGTAGTCTCATTGGAGAGTTTGACAAGGATTTAATGAACAGTCATGGTAGCTATTGCACAAACAGGTAGGGTGGATAGAATATGAAAGCCAGCAGGGGTATTTGAGTTAGTGATTTCAGAAGTGTTTATTGTCTCTTGCTTGTCTAGGAGAAAAGCATTTTGAATAATTCACTCTCTGTTTCATTTCTACTGTATTTGGGAGAAGGATGAATCAACAAGGATTCATAGGTCTAATTTTATAATACAGTATTTTGGACATGGATAACCCAACACAATCACTTTCCATTTGATCAGGTGCGATCTCTAGCCAGAGTTCTAGCTTGGCTACATACATTGGGTAGCTTCTGGCAAAAATTTCTTTCTCTATATTGGGAAGGGGAATTGAAGGATAAATTTTGTGTTGTATATAGTACTTTGCATGATAAAAGCTTATGAATTTTTGCTGCAACATCATCTCAGTTTTTTCCACATGTGTACTCCTAAATACATATTTACAAGCATACACATATACAATATATAAAACATCAAAAAATCTGAAAAGAAATACACTGAAATGTCAGTTGTTGGATCAAGATAGAGTATGGGTAGATTATTTTCTTCCCATATATGATCTCCACACTTCTACAATGAGTGTAACTTTTGGGGGACAGCAGAGAGAGTGATCAGATGGGCTACTGGGGCTCACAAGGGCTCTTTGTGCATGCTTCATTATGGCATGTATTGGTGCTTGATGGTCAATGAATGGAAAAAAAAGAAAGCTGTTATCACAAATGGTATTTCTATGAGTTAGACAGGGCTGGCATATTAATCTCCTTTTGACAGATGAAAAACCAAGGACATATTTAATTTCAATTTCAAATGCTAGAAGATTGAACAACTGCCATTTAAAATCTTAAAAATACAGTATTATTCACATAATGAATTCTGAGGCCAGGTAATCCCCCGGTTAGCTGATATATCAGCACAATAGTATCATCAGGGACGCTGGCACCTTTCATTTGTTACCTGTCCTCTTCAGCTTATTCCTGGAGTCTTCCGTGATGATTGCACGAGGACTGTGTACCCATTATCTGCTATATATTTCTGCATAACAGACCACTACAAAACTTAACATAACAATGGCCATTTCTTTTGTCCATTGAGCATGTTTCACTGAGATCAGGTTATGTCTGCTTCTCGTGGCACCAGCTGAGGCGGCTTAATAGGAACTGACTGTTAGTACTGTTTCATTCTGGTTGCTTAGCTTGGGCTGAAAACTGAGAATCTTGATTCTTTTCTTTTTTGATCTTTAATTGGCTTTCTCACAACATGGCAATGAGGTCATAAGAGTGAGGGTCCCACATGATATGAATTAAACATTTTTCTGTTTCTTAATAAGTTGGCCTAGAAAACAGCAGAATAATTTTTGCCATATTGTTCAAGGAGTTACATAATCTCAGATTCAAGATGAAAATACATAAATGTTACTTCTTGATGGGAGTAAAATCAAAGAATGTCAGAGAACATATTTTAAAGCATGCACAGATTATTAATTGGTCTAGCCTTTTGCATACAGGCATCACCAAACCAGAATAAGGCCACATACCTACGGTAACCAGTCCCTAGCCACAGGGATGGAAAGTGGAGTTACAGGTATCTCTGACATATGTATGCCCTGAAGCCCACAGAGCAGTTGGGCAGGACCTGAAATGAACAGATAGATTTCATCCACTTAACTATTACAAGTTTTATCATTTTCCTATTTGTGATACAAAAACAGTGAGGGCAGATGTACAGAAAACATTCCTAAAATTCATCTGGAACCAGAAGAGACTCAGAATAGCAAAAGCAATGCTGGGCAACAAAGATAGGTTAGGTGGCATCACAATCTCTGACTTGAAATCATACTACAAGGCCACTGTGATAAAATTGACATAGCATTGGCAAAAAATGCAGACCTGAAGATCAGTGGAACAGACTGGAAGATGCAGCCGTGACCACAAACACACTCAGCCAACTTATTTTTGACAAAGGGGCCAAACAAGTTCACTAGAAGAAGGATAGTCTCTTTAACAAATGGTGCTGGAAAAACTGGCTCACCAGTTACTGAAGACTGAAACTAGAATCATGTCTATCACCATGCACCAAACTCATGTCAAAATGGATCAAAGATCTCAATATTAAAACAGAAACACTAAATCTACTGGAAGAGAAAGTAGGCAAAAATATTGAAGAGGTAGGGTTAGACAGAGCGTTCATGAACAAAAACCAAGCTGCATGGGAAATACTTCAAACAACAACTGAGTTCTCATCTCACTGAAAAGTTTTTGTACATTTAAAGAAATCACCAGCAGAGTAAAAAGAAAACCTACAAATTGGGAAAGAATTTTAGGCAACTGTTCTCAGACAAAGAACTTCTATCTAGAACATGTAAAGAACTAAAAAAATCAGTCCTTCCCCTAAATTTAAAGACCCAATACAAAAATGGGCATCTGAGATGAATACACACTTCTCAGGTAAAGAAATACAAATGTCAAATAAATACATGAAAAAATGTTCAACATCATTAGCCATTTGGGAAATGCAAATTAAAGCAACACTATGATTCCGTCTCACCCTAGAAAGAATGGCTATCATCAAGAAATCAACCAGTAACAAATGCTGCCAAGGCTGTGGGGAAGAAGGAACCCTTTTCCACTGTTGGTGGGAGTGTAGACTGGTGCAGCCACTGTGGAGATCAGTCTGAAGATTCCTGAGTAAACTAGGACTAGAGGTCCCATTCAACCCAGCTATTTCCCTTTTGGGTATTTGTCCAGAGGAACTAAGAACATCATACCACAGTGATATATGTGCACCCATGTTTATAGCTGTGCAATTTGTAGCAGCTAAATCATGGAAGCAACCCAAATGCCCCTCAACTAAGGAGTGGTTAAAAAAGATATGGTATTTTTACATAATGGAATATTACTCAGCTATAAAGAAAGATAAACTTGAGGCTTTCATAAGCAAATGGATGCAACTAGAGTCCGTACTCATAAGCAAAATAAATCAGACCTGCATGTGTAAATACTGTATTGTGTCAGTAGTGTAAGGACCTGAAAAAGTAAATAAAATAGCAAAGTTACAATAGATACTGTGAAGGGGAAAGAAACTGCTCAGAAGGAAAGAACAACTGAGATGAGGGAAAAGAGAAAAAGAGAAAAGGGAAAATAAACACACATACACACACACACACACACACACACACACACACAATAGCTAAAAGAGTTGTACTACTGACTTCCATTGCTTTATTGAAAGGAATAGTTAATGTTTAATTGTTTGATCAATCTTACACGCCTATATTTATTTAACTGAGTAACTGACTTGAAGATAACAATATGTAATACAATAGCCATTGTTAATTTCCTATCACCTTGTCTGAAATTTTGTATTGTTTCTATTGTTTGGGTCTTGTTTTGTTTATGTTTGTCTGTTTGTTAATATGTTTTATTTCTTTTATCTTTAAAAACAAAACAGTGAGGAGATTGGTCTGTACTAATCTTGATTTCTTCCAGCAGCCAAACCTGGAGGCTGGTTGTTTGAATACATGGGAGATGGTGAGGAGCACTGAATCAGAATTAGAGTTCTGCCTTTAAGATGAAGGGAAGAAGGACATTGATTAAGTGTGAGGCTCATAGTATCTGCAACGCTGAAGTTCAGAAAGCTTAGGACCCAAAGCCAGGAACAAAGCCCAATAACTGATGCCTGACCTAATACTAATTGTTTTAACCAAAACTACTTTTCATAGCATTGAAGAATGTTAGCATTTGAATGGACCTAAGAGGTCACCATATCTGGTTTTGTACTTTCTTAGAAATTCTGTTTTTTAGTTCCCTGAAAGGTAGTCCACCAACCTCTTCTTGATTATATTTAATATCAAAGCTCTTAATATCCAGACGCTGTTACATTAATGAAGCACTCTTGTTAGAAAGTCTTATATAATAACAAGTGGGATTTTTCCTTTTCCACAAGAAATGACATCAGACCCAGGTACTAGATATATTACATTCATAAGACAGCCACTAAAAATTAGGCAGATTCCTTCTTTCAGGATTTTCCAAGCATGACAGACCAGCCCCAACACAATCAACTCCCATTCCACCACCCTGAGAATCTATAAGGAGATACTTGGAAAGAAGCAGTGGGAAAGAATAAGAGCTTCTGCAATTTCTGTTTTCATGGCAAGAGGTTACTCCCCATCTCCCAGAAGCTACTTCGCTTGGGATTTCAAGATGAAATGCACTAGTAACAAGAGTAGCCAGTTCACTCCCTGGCTTGCTAAGTTGGGAACTTATAAGCCTACCCAACTGTGGTTAGCTCACATAGAGATAGTTTGTTGTGTGTACTCTGGAGTATAGGAACATTCATAAGCACAAAGACTAGACCTAATTTTCATCTGTAGATGTCTGAAGGAAGGAGATTTGAAGGAATAAACTGGACTAAGAGATTAAGTTACCATTTCCCTGGAAATGGGGTAAGAGGTTTCTGCTATATCAGCTAGTTATTACTGAGTGAAAAGCTACCTGAGGTTTAGTATTTTAGATAATAAAAATTGTTACTTAATAGTCTATTGTTCATCATGATGTTTCAGAGTTCTCCAGAGAAATAAATAAAAGAGAGAGACTAATTGATTTATTATGAGAATTAGTTCACACAATTATGGAAACTAAGAATTCTGCAGGCTGGAGATGCAGAAAAGCTAGTGATATAATTCAGTCTGAGTCTTGAGGCCTGAGAACCAGGAAGAAGATGATGTAGGTTCTGAGCTAAGCCCACAGCCTAAGAAACAGGAGCACTGATGTCTGAGAACAGAAGATGTGTGTCCCAGCTTGAGGAAAGAGAACCAGAATGAGAAAATTCACACTTCCTCTGCATTTTTGTTCTGTTCAGGGCCTCAGTGTATTGAATGATGCTGAACCACATTGGTGAGGATGGATCTTCTTTCGGAGTTTCCTCAAGAGTACAGAGTCCACCTGTGGATCAGTTGGGAAAGACTGATCTGGCAAGGCTGCACATAAAATGGGTTTTTTTTGCATGTGGTCTCTTCTGCCCAAGTAAGCGAATCTGGTGGTGACAGGGCTTTTGAAAAAGTCAAAGCATGGAATGTTGTAAAGCCTCTTTGGTCTAGGATCAGAACAAGGACACCATCACTTCTACCTGTTGAGAGGAGATTGAAAAAAAAAATCTCTTTCATGATAATACCCCTACCAAGTTACACTACTGAGTAGAGTAGTTCCACTTTTAATACAAGAAATGAGCCTCATTTAATCACCATCCTGATGGTTAAACCTGAATTTTTCCACTAAGGCAGTATTAACACATCTGCCCTTCCATTCCTTATGGTTGATGTCTAAATGTTCACAAACAGCTATCCTGTCTCCTTTTTATTTTCTGTTATCTGGATCTTCCAATCATTCTTCTAATGGCATATTTGTCGACTTTGCCATCAAGCTTACTGTTCTTGAGATTCAATCCAACATGTCACTTTTTAAATAAAAAATGACATTCACTATTGGTTGCAATATTGAAGACTTATCTTGACAAGAGCAGAAAGCAATACGATGTGTTTTACTTGTTTTAATCAGAACCCTGTGATTTTACTAATGTGCCCAAATGTGACTTTCAAAGGAACTGAATTGCACAGTTGGTTTATTTATTTATTTATTGAGACAGAGTCTCACCATGTGGTTCAGCCTGGCCTTGGACTCACAGTGCAGCCCAGGCTAGCTTTAAACTGGAGGCAATCCTCCTGCCTCATCCTCTTGAGTGCTGGGATTACAGGTGTGCACCACCACTCCCAGCTAGTTGATTTATATTGAAGGATGACCCAATAAATTCTCTCAGCCCCATGTCTTCCCAGTTTATGCCTGGACCACATTTTTAAAATTTTTAGTTAATTAATTAATTTACATTTAGTTTCAGCTGATACATACAGACAAAAATTATACCTATTGTGGTACCATGTGATGTTTCAGTACATGTATACATTGTGTAATGTTCAAATCAGCAAACATATCTACCTCCTAAAGTATTTATCATTTCCTTATGGTGAAAACATTCAAAATTTTTTCTTCTAGTTTTTTTGAAATGTATAATGTATTATTATTATCTGTAGTCATTGTACTGTGCAATCACACACCAGAACCTACTATTATCTGACTACAACTTAGCAGCCAAACTTTAAACAACCTCTCCCCATCTTTCTATCCTTCCTATGTTCCATGGCCACAGGTAACCCACCATTTTACTCTCCACTTCTATGAGAGTAACATTTTTAGATTCCACATATGCATGAGATAGTATTTACTTGTCTTTCTTTGCCTGGCTGCAGTTAACATGATATCTAGTTCAATCCATGCTGTCATAAATAACATGGTTTCATGTTTTATGGATGAACATTCCATTGTATATAGACCACATTTTCTTTATTTATTCATCAGTTGATAGACACTTAGGTTGATTCCATACCTTAGCTATTGTGAGTAGAATTGCAATGGACATGGAATTGCACATGTCTCTTTAACATACTGATTCCATTTCCTGTAGATATATACCCAGGAATGGGATTGTGAGATTATATGTATATGTTAGTTCTATTTTTATTTTTTGAGGTATCTCTATTCTTTATCATAATAGCTTCACTAATTTATGATGCATTTTTAAATATGAGAAAGAGTTAAAAATTTTCATTGCTGTGTTTTCTTTGATTCAAGCACAAGTTATTAGGCTACTGATATAAAATTTAGAATCATGATTACATCATCCCAATTTGGACCCAGTTACCAGTTTATATCTTCATCCAGTAGTTGACAAACTTATAGTACCAGACAGGCCCATATACCAGAATCCTGCTCATTCCTTGAAGTATCTTAGCCTAATGACTGTGAATGCATATTGCATATCCAGTCGTGAACCCATCTAACTTTATCTACTTTAGCATATTTCCTTGATTTCAGATTTTCCACAGATATATCATGAGAGGGCTATGTTTGTTTGTTTGCTAGATGCTGTGCTAATAACTACACACCATTATCTACAGTGTCCATTCACTTATTTATTGTAGATACCTATTTTACACACTATTCAAAATATTTATATTGTACAATATTAAAAATAGGTTGGAGTAGAGAATAATATAACAAATTCATATTTCCTTACCTGCTCTATAAAATCTTCATGTGAGGAATTTGCTTTGGAAATATCTTTGTTTTAAGGGAATAAAACTACTAGTATAATTAGGGTACATTTTGATCCATCTTTGTTGTAACTTCAGAATGTATCTCTTGTGCATGATTTATAACTTTTCTTCATAAACAGTGTATCCATAAATATCATATACATTATTGGTGATATAGGATTTTAAACATTATCATACTGCACGTATAATTTGACTCCTTGTAGTTTCTGTTCAACATTACATTTTTAGAACTATACCTTCTAACGAATGTTGTGCCAGTTGTGCATATGTGTGTGTGTAAACGTGTTCTACTGCAGATTAGGTAACCTTTTTACATAAAAGAATAGAAGAAAAATATTTTACAACAGAAGAAAAATATTTTGCAGGAATGTCACATGCTCATTTCTGTTTTTGTCTTCTATTTGTTTTTATAGCCCTTTAGAGATATAAAAACATTCTTAGCTCTTGGGCTATAGAAAACAGGACATAAATTGTCAGCTTATATTTTACTTTATGACTATAACATTGATTCTTCTTTATATTTATATGACTTCTTTGGTCTTAGGCATTTTCTGAAAGCAAAAGTGACAGTGATTATTTTGCCCATCTCCTTAGAAGTATAAGACACTAAGGTAGACAATACACTAAGGTAGACAATTTATTATGAATGTACCTTAAAAGTTTTACAGTTATGTCTGATTTTTTCCCTTCCTTCTAACCTCATTTTTCTCTTTTCCTTGTCTTCTCCTTTTTTCTGGTCTTATGAGGCCCTAAATTGAATTTCTTCAAAAAGATGTAAGAGCTCATTGAGAAACCTAGAGGGCCACAATAGATGAGAAAACACTAATGGGCAGTTGGAGACTGATGAGGCTTGGGTCCTGAAAGCATAGTGTTAAGATTCTTGCCTGGATGTTTCTTCACTCTCTGGGGCATCAGTGGCTGTGAAATTCATAAGGCATACTCATGTGAGTTGGCCTCTTACTCTGAACGCAGCTGTCACCTTGCTTGAAAGCTCTGAATCTATGAAGATTAATCTTAATTTCAATTTGATTGGCTTATGAGTTGCCTAAAGCATTAGGGCATGTCATGTCTGAGTACATGGAGGCAAGGCCTTGGGTCTGTTTCTGGTCTCTGGTCCCCTCTTCTCTGGCACTGTTACCAGCCCACTCTGCATCTGGTCACAGTGAGATTAGCCTCCTTCCTCTGACAAAATCTGTCACCATGATTTCTTCCTTGGAGCAAGCTAAACTTCGGAAACCATAAGCCAAATGAACTTTTCCTCCTTTAAATTGTATGGGTTGGGTAATTCATCACAGTGATAAGAAAACTGCCAGTACAGAAAATTGGTACCAGAGAAGAGGGCTCATTGCTTTGACTGTGTCTGCCCGTATGCTTCAGAAGCCTTTGGAACTGGTTTGCAAGAGGGTTTGGGAAAGGTTTAGAGATGTAGGTTAAAGAGAGCCCTGGAAAACTATAAGCACAGCCTTATGGGCAATGCCACTTGAATTCAGATGACCAGAAAATTGATAAAAATATGGACAGTAAAGGCTGGTTCATGAAATTTCAGTTGAGAATGAGGACTCTGTTGAAAACTAGACTAGAGATCTTGCCTGTTGTTTTCTGGAAAAGAACTTGAGTACATTTTACTCATATCCTAAGACTTCTTGTGGCTGAACTTAGAGATGGTAGACTAAGTGAACTGGCAGAAGAAATTTCAAGGCAGCCTAGCATTCAAGCTGTGGCATGGATACTGCTAGCTGCTTTTTGCCAGATTTATGGCTTTATTTGGGAAAAAAATCAGAGCAAAAAGTCCAAAACACTTAAACTTTGGCTAGAAAATAAGTATATGTAAATTTGGACCAAAAGAGAGATAGCTGCCAAAGAGATTATTGTAACTAAAAACAAACCAAGTCCTTTAAACTGGGACAAGAAGAAAGATCCCTTGAGAGTATATCACGAGTAGTATCTTACCCTCAAAAGTTTACATCTTTCATTTAAGAAGAGAGGCCCTGGAACCCTAGAAGGGCCACTGAAGGAATTTATTCTCTAGGATTCATTTCACCATACTCAGCCATCTAGTCACTCAGAAACTGATGCAGCTGTGGTCCAAAGGAGCCTGGCTACTGCTTATGCTGACAACAGATCTTGGCATAGTCTGTAGGATGTTAGTTTTACTGGCATGCAGAATGCAACAGCTATGGTATCATGGAGGCTTCCACCAAGATTTCAGAGGAAGAAGTAGGAGGTAGGTAAAGCTCAGGTATAGTAAATAACACAAGATATTGGAACTTCTAGGAACATGAGATGTCTGCCAAGGAAAGCCAGAGACAGAAAGTGCAGCCAACCCAAGAGAGAGGTTGTGTGGGCTGCAACCTGTAAGGCCATAGCAGTGGGTCACTCAAGCCCTTTGGAACTCACATCTTAGCACTGTGTGCCCCAGATGCTGGACATGGAGCTGCATACAGGTTTTAATGTTTGCTCTGGGGTGTTTTGATACTGCTGGGTCTGATTCTTTTCTATCCACCTATTTCTCCTTGTTGAAGTGGGAATGTTTACACTAAACCATTCTAATTTGGGCGTAAGAAACTTGCTTTTATAATTTTACAAATGTTTACAGCTAAACATTTGCCTTGAGTCTTAGAGGAGACTTGAAAATTGTTGGAATTGTTGAGACCCTGGGAAGGAATTTTTACACATTCATTTGTGTACACAATAGTTGTATCATGTTAGGCACAATCATGAATTTGTTTTTATTTGAAGAGTATGGTTTAAAGAGATGTTAATTTATTGACAAAAATGTTAGAGTACATTTTGTACCTGTAGGACTATAATGGTATCATTGCTTTTATTTCTGATATTGGTAATTAATATTATTCCTTTACTTTTCCTGATCAGATCAGCTAGAAGTTCATCAATTTTGTTGATATTTTCCAAGAACTAACTTTTATGTATCTACTTTGTATATTCTTTATTTGAGTTTTGGTTTACAAATAATAAGTGTACATATTTATCAAATACAATGTGTTTTGGTGCATGGGTGTATTGTATAATGATAATTTCCCTCAAATAGAAATTTTAATTTGAGAAACGGTACATACATAATAGCACCTGTCATGTATTACTGTAAACATACTTTTTAGTGCTTTTTAATGCTGATAGTACCTAGCCTGTTGATAAGCATGTATGAACTAAAGCATTTTATTTTGCCTAAGTGAATTAAATTCACATTTTCACTTCTTAAGTATGATGTAATGTCTCTTTCTTCACAAATATTTCTTCAGTAAATATCACCCTGGCTAATGAGTGGGAAAATAAAGGGTTCAATAATGGCTGGATATTTATAAATAGGCAAAGAAAACACATGTGGAAAGGGATAAACCAGCTCACATATCTATTTGTGTGTGTGTATGTGTGTGTGTGTGTGTGCATGTGTGTGCACATATGTGTATGTTGCTATAGCTGGAAGTCAGGGACTTGTATACATACACGCCAGGCAATTGCTCTACTTCTGAGCTATATCTACAGCCCACCCATAGCTGTGTTAATGTTGATAGTAGCCATTGATGTTGCCGATCATTCCTGATTAAGGCTGATTCTGCAGTTAATCAGCATGCTGAAGACTAAAAGGAAGGATTAAAGAGCCAATCTTCAAATTTCCTTAGATAAGTAGATTTTCTTACTTGCTTCAGACTGAAAGCTATTTCTGATAGTTCTAATTATGCCACAAGAGTCCTAACGGTAGTTTCAACTCAATAAATAGAATGGAATTGAATTTTCTCTAGGAAAAATAATTGAATATAAATTAAATGCATCTTATACCATGGTTGTTGTGAGTCACATGATGTTCATTGCATTTAGACAAAATTAGGGTAATAAATCAATACTTAAGAACCTCTGAGAATTGGCTATTTTGAGTAAGACTTATGGACATGCAGCTATCATTGATTTTTTTTTAACATTTTTTGAGTTATTCTTGTTTATGGAGACCATGGTCCAACTATCAAGGTTAAATGAAATGTTTGCATGTGTACATGCACATAGTGATCAATAGTTAGAAAGAATTTAGAAAAATTCACGAATTATTTGATTTCAAAATGTTCCTACTTGTATTTAAAACTTCTAGGCCATTTGAATTATTTTAGTTAATGGGTAGTAAATATGATGATAATATGTTTTTTTTTTTGCGGTACTGGGGATCGAACTCAGGACCCTGCGCTTGCTAGGCAAGCGCTTATTCCACTGAGCTATATCCCCAGCCCAGGAAAGTTCTAGATTTTTTTTTTTTTTGGCGGTACTGGGGATCGAACTCAGGACCCTGCGCTTGCTAGGCAGGTGCTTATTCCACTGAGCTATATCCCCAGCCCAATATGTTGAGCAGAGATTTTTTAACCAGTTTTTCTCTTTGTGAATAAGTGGTCAAACATGCCAAATGTGCCATTAAACTCACACAATCTAATGGAGTGGAGATTTCTGAACAGTTGGTTTTCTGATAAACCTGAATCAAACGGAAAAAGTATTTTGCCTATGTATATTTTGTGTCTTACTATTAAAAAATTTTAAAGATATATTTGTTATTTTTCTACCCCTCTTTAGAAAAGATCATATACATATTATAAATACCCACAACGATTGCCAATGGTAAACAGTTTTTAGTGTTTGTAGGTATGATTGATAGCTGAAGAAGATGTGTAACACTGGTTTGCCTGTAGTGGTTTCTATTTAATAATAAATCCTTTTTCGCAAACTAATGTTTTACAAAACATTTATTGAACATCTAATGCTATGATATGGATAAATGTCCCCCAAATACCCATATATTTAAATCTTGGTTGCCAACTTGTGACACTATTAGAAATTCTTATAACCTTTAGGATATGCAGCTTAGTGAAAGGAAATTAATTCATTGGAAGTGTGAACTTGAAGGGGATACCAGGACCCTGGGCCCCTCTTGTCTCTCCTTTTTTCATTTCCTACCATGAGATGAACAGGCATCTCTGCCAAGTACTCTCACCCGTGGGGTACTACCTTGCCATAGACCCAAATGCAACAGGACCAACTAACCAGGGACTCAACCCTCAACAACTGTTAGAAAAAAAAAACTGTTCCTCTTTTCAAATTGATTATTCAGAGTATTTTTACTGTAACACAAAGCTGATAACATACCTACTATATGTCAGGCATTGTACTTTGTGAGAGGCATCAGTTAACAATACGAGATCTTTGTCTTTTTCTAACTTTTACTCTATCAGTGATATCAATTTGACATGGTTCTTTTGCTTAGCAGTAGTATCTTTTTTGCTTGGTACATTGGTTAAGTATGGGCTAAATAGAATTATGGTTATATTAAATTTTAGCTACTAAAATTGCACTGATGTTCATTTTCTTCTGACCAAAAAGTTGAGTTAGTATAATAATATATTAATTAGCTCCAGTATGAAGTTTTTCAAATCTCTGTTCCTTGATGAATATCTGTAGTCTGGATCACACATTATTTTCATCCATTTATATCCAGATTAATGTACTTGACTATTCCAAATCCAAGAAAGAATTGAGGTAGATAGATGGATAGATATCTGATAGTATACTGCATGGCCTGTACTTATTTTATTAGTTTAAGCTTCTAATGACTTATTCCACTGAATGTTTTTCAGCACCAAAGAACATTTTCAACTACAGTCAATTTAGTACATATAGAGATGGCACTGGCAACCTAAACAATGGTCTGTATGATTGTTTTATAGTATATATCAGTATTTAAGACTATGAAGTCTGCAGGGCTTGAGGCTGATTTTATATCCTTTCTTCCTAAATTGAAAATATGCTCGGAAAAACACTTTGATAATACCACCAAGAGTTTTTTTTTTCTTTTTGAGACAGTGTCTTGCTATGCAGTTCAGAGTGGCCTTGAGCTCACTTTGTAGCCCAGGCTGGTCTTGAACTCACAATGATCCTCCTGCCTCAGCCTCCCAAGTGCTGGGATTACAGGCGTGTGCCACCATGCCCAGCTACCAAGAATTTTTATTCAGACTTGGATTTGGTCTGGTTTTGGTTCTTATTTTTTCTGGAGTTTGTGGCCACAAACTAATGGAAGTTTCTTTGTTGTATTCAGTGGAAAGATACACACTTCCCACCATACAAAAATGTGTTGTCAAAACTTGGCTTGGGTTTATTGTCCAATGCCAATGCCTCTACTAGTGCTTCTTAGGTTCTCTTTTAGAGCCTTTATTTAAATAATCTAACAGTCAATCAGAGGACTTTCTGATGCCTCACCCACATCTTTGTAAAGTAAGTAGGTTTTGGGGGTGATGCTTCAGATTGGACGTGCTAAGAAGGTACAATCTCAATGCATGGAGAACTGAAATCTTTGCAAAGGCAAAACTATTTATTTTTAAATATTTATATCCTCTTCTAAATGGTTTTCATGTTGCTTACAACTATGAATACATATCAAACAAGACCAAAAATAAAGACAAAGGAATAAAATTCTTGAAAAGAAGGAAGAGAAGATAGATTTTGAGGGAAGGTTATACTGGGGAATATTGTGGGAGCTAAAAGATTAGTGGAGTTAGTGTTCTGAGTGTCTTGTTCAAGTATTGACAAAGGGAGAAAATTCAAGAGGCTGTTTCAGTCATAGAGGGTCTAATGGCCATGCGCGATTATTTATAAAATTCATTGTGTGTGGAAAACTGAATTTTAAGTGAATTTTCTAGAGTTTGATTTAGCTGGAATGGACAACATCTGTCTTGGGATTCTGAGTGGCCCTGCCACCATGTAGATAGCCTGCTAAAGGGCCTTGCGCATGAGTGTGGGTACTTACATCTGTTGTCTGGCTATCAAGGCCAAAGTGTTTTTTGGCTAGTTCAACTCACTGATATTCCTTCTGTCTGCTTGAGACAGGATAAGCAAAGAGGAGGACAAGTTGGTAGAGCAGATACAGGGGTCTGTTCATACCCTACTTGCTTCTGATCATTGCAGGCACTCTGACAGGTAAATCCTGGAAGATCATGAGGCCTGCCTCCTCTCTGGTATCTAGACAACATAATTTCAGAAAGTCTTTAGATATGGAATACTTATATAATAGAAGACAAATACAAAATTTGAGCCTGGTGGAAGTAAAGAATTGAAATCTCCAAAGTACTCAAGGGAGATTTTCCATACTTCATAGCACCTTGGGCAGTGGTAATGGTAGAAAACACCCTCTTGCATCTAATTGGCAAAAGAGATAAGATATCAAACTGAAATCACTGCTGGGGAAATAGACTCAATTATACTCATTTAAGCAGAAGAGCCCACTGGGTAAGACCAAGATTAGGATCGAATCTCAGTCTGTTAATTGAGTTATTTCTGGGAAGTTGTTTAACACCTGTGTCTCTAGTTCTCATCTCTATTATGAGAATAATAACGGTATGTATAGAATTGCTATAGAATTAAGAGATTAACATCCATAACATCTTTATAATAGTCCCTTGCCATGTGCAGCAATTTTTGAGCATTAAAAAGTATAAGCTGGGGAAAATCTTACCATTCAGGTCCTTAAGCAAGAAATTTAAGTATGTCCAAATAAAAAGAACAAAATCATTCAGGATCTCGGGATTATGAATTATATGGCTATAATTACATCATCTAAGTTGTGAAAGATGGACCATAATATTTGTTCTGACAATTCTGAGAATGCAACAATATATGAATATATTTTGGAGGAAAAGTCCTCAGTTTATATCTAAACATCTGGTAATGTGATAGTTGAATGAATGTCAGAAACTATATTCATCATGAGGACAAAGTTTGGCAAATAATTGCAAAGTGAGTATTCTATCCAGGTTGAAAAAGGGAAGAATACCAGAAGAGTCACTTCCTTCTGTCCCTTTTTAGTCACTTGCCTTACCACCCTATCCAAAAGTAGTTGTTCAGCAGAAACAGACTTCTAACAATAAATATCACAACTCTATATTCTTTTACTCAACACTGTATTTGTAAGAGTTACCCATATTGTGCATTGTATCAGAAGATTATTCCTTAATATTGCTATGTAGTAGTCCACTGGGTGATTAACAATATATTGTTAGAGTCTGTTCTTGCTTAATAGTTATTTCCAGACTGTGACTGCTAAAAATAATGGCTTCTGTAAATCTCCTCATACATGCCTTTTGAGTACATATATATGCAGTTTTTTTTTCCATAGATACTCAGGAATAGAATTGCTGGGCCATAGGGGATTCTTATGTTTAGCTTCTTTACCATTTTGTATATTCACAAGCAGCATATGCAAATTCTAACTTCTCTGCTTCCTTGTCAACACTACTTTTTGCTTTTGTAGTTGTGTAGTAGTACCTTCAGATTGAATTTACATTTCCAGATAACTAATGAGTCTGATTTCTTTTTCACAATTCTTAATTGTCGTTTTGATATCTGAGTGTGCGTGTGAAATGACTGTTCCGGTCTTTTTTCACATTTAAAAAATTATACTGTGTTTATCCTTTTGATCCCTGTTCACACCATCTTGTATTGCTCCGCTTCCATGTGGGATCATTTTCCATAGACCTTTAGTATCTCCTTTAGAGCAGATTTGCTGATAGCACAGTCCCTCTCCTCATTTTTGTTTTGTCAGAAAATGTCTTTCTTTTACCCTTCATCTTTGGATGTGGAAGTTGATTTACTTTCCACTTTGAAGTTTTCATAATTTTGTCCTTGGTTTACATTATATCTGTTGAGATGAAACGCACTGTTTTTGCTCCTTTGAAGTTAATCGTTTTATATGTGTGCTACTGGGAATTGAACCCAGGGCCTTTATACGGGGCTATATCCTCCAGCTCCCCCATTTTTTTTGAAACAAGGTCTCACTAACTACTATGTTGCCGAGGCTGGTCTTGAACTTGTGATCTCCTTGCCTAGGCCTTCCAGAATGCTGGAATTGCAAACATGAACCAGTATGTCCTGATTATATTTTTTTATTTATTACTGACTTCCTTTTAAGACTTTTCTTAGACTTTGATGTTCAGCAACTGTAATATAATATGTTTAGTTGTGGTTTTGTTTGTATTTACCCTATTTGGTATTTTTAGTACTTCTCAAATCTGTGGTTTGATATTTTAGCTGTTTAGGGAAATTCTCAGCTTTTATTGTTTCAAATCCTACTACTGAGACATTCTCCCCACTCTTGATATTTCTACTTTTCCATAGTCTCTCATGTTTTTTTTATTTCTCCATTTGAATACTCTCTTTTTACCTTCCTCCTAGTTACTGTTAATTATGTGTATAGTTGTGTCTACTATGCTGTTAAAACCATCTGTTACTTTCTACCTTTTTTATTTTAAAAAGAATTTAAAAAATACAGAATTTCAAAACAAGATGATAGGAAATTAACAATGCTTATTATATTGCATATTATTATCTTCAGAGTAGTCACTCAGATTACCAGATATAAGTACATAAAATTGATCAAACAATATAATCACTAATTCTTTCAATAAATTAATAGAAATTAGTAGTATAATTATCTTAGATACCATATATTTTTTTCTCCTTTCCCCCATTCCAGTTGTTCTTTTCTTTTGAGCAGTTTCTTTCCCTTTCACAATATCTATTGTACCTTTTGAACCTTATTTGCTCTCTCAGTTTCTTACACTAAGGAGACAATATGATGTTTACACATGCAAGTATGATTTATTTCACTGATGAGTATGGTCTCTAGTTGCATACATTTACCTATAAAAGCCTCGAGTTTATCTTTCTTTATAGCTGAGTAATACTCCATTGTATAAAAATACCACATCTTTTTTTATCCATTCCTCTGTTGATGGGCATTTGGGTTGTTTTCAAGATTTAGCTATGACAAATTATGCTACTATAAACATGGGTGCACATATATCTGTGTGGTATGATGTTTTCAGTTCTTCTGGGGAAATACCCAGAAGGGGAGTAGCTGGGTTGCTGGAGGAGCTGTGGAGAAACAGGAACCCTTCTCCACTGCTGGTGGGATTGTAGACTGGTGAAACCACTGTAGAAATGCATGTGGAGATTCCTAAAAAACCTAGGATTAGAGGTTGCATTCAACCCATCTGTTATTTTCTTAACTGTAATCAAAGTATTTTTTAGTTCTAGAATTTTCATTGCAATTTTATAAGTGTACAGTTTCTATTAAATTCTCCATCATGTCATATAATTTCATGGGTATATTAATCACTGTTTTTAAAAATCTATCTCTGATAAGTCCAAAATCATTATTTCCTATATGACTATTTTTATTGTTATTATTCTTGATTTTCAGTCATTTTTTGTTTTTGCTATTGGCATGCCATGTTATATTTAATTTACTGCCAGATATTTGTATGATAAAAATGTAGACATGATTTGAGGCTCTGGATAAGTTATTTTCCCCAGGAAGATTTTACTTTTGTTTATGGAAAGCAGTTGAACCAGATGGAGATTAACTTGATTGAATCACAGGGTGAGTTGTTTGAAATCTGTAATGCAGTCTTTATGAGGGGTGAGTCTATTTCCAGTCACCTTGACTCCTTGTGCCCTTTGACTTGCATTGGAAAGCTCTGGGTGTTTATCAGGCAATCATAGATGTTGGATATCAGTATTTGTTCCCAAACCCACCAGCTCTGAGAGGCTGCTGAATGTTGTGTTTATATTCTTAGTCTCCTAATACCTGCTGTTGTTCAGGCAAATGTCTTGAGGGTAAAAGGAGATTCAGAATCGTCTGGAGACTTTTCTCTTTTTCAATAGATCTCTGATGCTTTTCCAAATGTGTTCATCCAGTCGTCCTTGGCAGGAATATTGGATTAAAACACACTAATCTTCCATTGCTAGCATGAAAATCCTTTTGATTTATGATGGCTTTTTTCATGTTAAATATTCCTTGATGTTTGTGTGTTAGAGTACTATTTTATTATATAATGTAATAGCTTTTGTAGATCTCGCCTTTGCATCCTGGCAAACTTCTTGTGATACTTAGAGAATAATGTCATATCTACTGTATAGTAGAGTTTGATGTATAGTTAACATAAGCAATCAAATAAGGTATAAAAATGGTCAATAAGCACATCAAAACATGCTAGAAATCCTTAGTGTCCAGATACATGAAAATAAAAAACATACAGTAAAATGTTATACACATTAAAGTGGGTAAAATCAAGTTAGATAATAGTAAACCTTAGTGAAGATACAGAGAAATTGGAATCATCATACACTACTCATCAGGTTGTAAAAATTCTACAGCTGCTTTGGAAAATAGTCTGTAAGTTCCTCAAACAATTGAATATAAAATTACCTTATTACCCAGCATCACCACTCCTATGAATGCAAGAGAAAATAAAACATATTCATGAAAAGATTTGCACATCAGTGTTCATAGCAGCATTATTTACAACAAGCAGAAGTGGCAGATAACTCAAATATCTATCTACAGATCAATGGATGAACAAAGTCTTGTATATCCATGTATTTAAATTTTACTTGGCTATAAAAAAGGAATGAAGTACTGATAGGTGCTGTAATGTGGATGAACCTTAAAAGCATTGGGCTAAGTGAAAGAAACCAGTTATATAACACCACATATTGTATGATTCATATAAAAGTCAATATTAGGTAAATCTGTACAGATAGGAAGTAGGTTAGTTGTTCCTTTGGCTGCTAAGAGTTGGTGCATGTTTTGAGAGGCAGTGGCTTAAGGATTTAGCGTTTCTTTATGAGTTGATGAAAATGTACTAAAATTAACTGTGATAGTTGCACATATCTGTGAATATACTTAAAAACCCTATTGTTCACTTTAAATGCATGTGTTATGTCTCAATAAAGTTGTTAAAGAACCAAAAACATTATTTGTGATAACAGCCAGAGTGAATAGTTGGCAGATGTTGGGCACAAGCTTAGGGTGATGATGAGCTCTCTTGATCTCAACCTTTCCATCAACAGTTTGCTGACCAGTTGTCAAGGCTTCGGGTGGAATTAAATCAGAGTGTCACTGAGTGCTAGACTAAGTATTCAAGGCTAACCCAACAAGTTATAGGATCTAGCAAGAACCGAAGCCTGATTAACTGGCCAGGAAAGCACACTACCAAAATAATAATCCAGACTTGTGTTAATTCCTAATTGGGCCCCACATTCTGAAGCAGTACATACCCTTAATTACTCCTGTGGTCAGAGATTACTGCCTTTTTCTGTATCTCCGTTTATTAGGACTCTTGATTACCTCAAAGAGCATTTTTAGACTGTTGAGGCTTAAGTTTCAAAGATCTTTTCTCATTTGAATCCTACTTTCCTGAAAAGGTTGCAAACAGTTGAAACTTTTTGACTAAGAAAGAGACACGGAGACAGAAATTTTCAGTAGATCTCATTACTCCTTAAATTATTTTATAGTAAGGAGCTTTGTGGGCCATTTAAATCTATGGGAAAGAATTTAAGTTCCACTGTCAATATTGAAAATGGGCAATTCATAGCTTGTGAAGCTGTTCATTCATTCATTCATTCATTACATATACATTGCTCATGTTCTTTGTGCTAGTCAGTGTTAGGTGTTGGAGATAAGAAATCTATATGAAGCAATAACTACCTTTAGGAGATTTCACTTTAGTGGAAAGAAGACAAATAACCCAAAGACATTAAGGGATGAAGTAAGGTTGTCTATGAGATCTCAATTACAGAGCTGAGCTTGAAAAAGTCGTGGAAGCATTTAGCATAGCTGAATACACATAATTGAATGAAGGTAGAAGGAAGCATCCTTGATGAGTTGACATTTTTGCCTTACCTTAAATAATAAATAGGGTTCATTTAGGGAGAGAAAGAGTATATAGAAGACTGGTGACAGAGAAACTCCTGCGATGGGGCCACATGACAAGAGCCATATTGAAATAGTTAAGTCTCTTACAAACCAATGTTCTGGCCTCACAATGTCAAGGAATGAAGTCATAAAGCAAAAGGAAGTTGGGAGAGTTTATACTGGAAATAAGAAGGAGAATATCTCCAGGATTTCCAGAAAGTGGGACATGAGTGGGTAGCCACGTGACCCCTTGATCCAGAACTACTCATAGAGTGCAGGAATTATTCAGTTGTTCAGAGGCCACCTGTCACAGGTGGCTTTGTGGATTTAAAATAACCAGTTGGAACTCAGCCTCTCTAACCTAGCTTCTCAGCATGTAAAGTTTAAAGGGAACTGGGATTGCAGAGGGAAAAAATGGTATTCTGCATTTTAAACTCAACTAAGCATTTAATGAATTTAGTGATTTTACTGAAAACTTAGTATCTGCAGGGAGCAGTGACATTACAGAGAACAGCCATCTATGTCCTCTGTTTCACAGGCCACCTCCATTATCTCTTGAAAGCAACTGAGAACTTGTCCCTCTTGTTTTACAAGCAGGGACCCCTTCCTATGCTGAATTCTGTGAAAAAAATGTTATCTCTTTCCACTGAGATTGAATTTTTGGTAGCAAGCCAGGAAATGAGCAAATTCATATCCAGCGACAATTTCTTTGTGAAATATAATGGTTCATTGTGGAGTCCATTAGCCTGGAATGAACAGGAGGAAGCTTTCGGAGTATGGTAAGGGTTTGGAATATTGCCGAAGCCTTCCTTTTTATATTTACCGAAAGTGATGTCTTACCTTAGGATAGACAACGAAAACAATGAAATGCCCTACTATACACACACCTGGGAAATAAGAATAGTCTTGTTAAGGGATGTTAGGCCTCTAAGGCACCACTCAAATAAGTAGGATAGCCAACTGATCCCCTTTTGTATTGACTGTGGAAGATAAGTTTGGAAAATAATATGAGGGAACTTTTCTCCATTCAAGTTTGAATAAATAGATATGTCTATGGGCATCATTCCAGTTAATCACTAGCTAACAGCCAAATTCTGGAGGTAGGAATATACATTGCAGACAATTTGTACAAGTTTTTTTCTCTCCCAAGTATCTCTCTCTTCCTGGCCCCATTTCTATATATGACATTTTTCAGTGAGCACTCAATGGTTAGAGTGATGTGATTGAGATCAATCATTTCAAGATAATTTCTCTATATTCTCAAAATCCTGTGGTTGATTACTATGAAACACCTACTGGGTAATAAACACTTAATTCTCTTGATAGAGAAAAAGATGTAACTTTGAAAAATGTAGCTTATAGGAACAAAATGGATAAGCACTGAAAAAAATTTGGGTTATTGTATTGTTAAAAGCAATAAATATTTTGTGATTAAAATATGATAAATACAACAATATAAATACTGTATATGTATAACTGCATAATTTGCTTTCTAATTCTTCATGCTTAGCTCATCTTTTACATTTAAAATATTTTCCTTAGTGCAGAAATCCTGAGGACTAAAAGAAAATGATTCAGTACTGGACCCTTAGGGTTTGGGAATTTGTAACCACACATAAAAAAGCATATGTTCTGCTTTAGAATGTTCTGCTGAATTAACCTTTCAGGACTAATAACAGTCTAATTACTTTGTGGTCTACTCTAGTGATCGTATTTCTTTTAAATTTGATTAGTAGCCTTTCCCAATGCCAAGGACTGAGAAAAATTAGTGCTTTCAATAAAATTGAGCTTCTCTCAGGCAAATAAATACCAAAGCTTCAAAATTTATATACCAACCAAATATAAATAGGTGTTTTCCTTTGATTCAGAACTCAAATAAGAAAAAAATCTTTTGCTCTTATATATTTTAAGCTATATATTCAGGCAGAGACAATTTTGTTGCATGCATAAAATTACATGGAATTGTTTTTTCAAGGAAGTAGGCATGGATAAAGCTACAATAATAAATACAGTGCAGTAATGTCAAACTATAGCCACATAGATCAATGAAACAAAATAGGGAACCCAGAAATAGACCTACATAAATATAGTCAACTATATTTGATCTTCAGCAAAAGAGAACAGGAAATACAATGGAAAAATTATAATCCTTTTTTTGCATCAGGAATCGAACTCAGGACCTTGTGCTTGCCAGGAAGGCACTGTGTCACTGAGCTACATCCCTGGCCCATAATCTTTTTTTTTTTGATTGGTGCTAGAATAACTTGGTACCTATGTACAAAAAAAAATACTGGACACAGACCTTACAATATTCACAAAAATTACCTCAAAATAGATGAAATACCCAAATGTAAAATTGAAAACTATACAACTCCTAGAAGATAAATAGGAAGAAACCTAGATTGTGGGATGAGTAATCACTTTTTCCTGCAATGCCAGAAGCAATATCCATGAAAGAGATAATCAATATGCTGCATTTCATTAAATTACAAGTTTCTTTTCTGTGAAAGACATTTTCAGGACAATAAAAAGAGACTATTTCCAATAGATTGGAAGAAAATACTTGCAACAGATGTCTAATAACAGACTTTTATCTAATATTTACAAAGTATTCATAAAGCTCCAAAGTAAGAAAAATATGATTTTAAAATGGTCCCATAACCTTAACAGACACCTAACCAAAAAGATATACAAATAACAAATAAGCATTTGAAAAGATAGACCACATTATGTGTCCTTGGGGAAATATAATTTGCAATAGTAAGATAACACTATACCCCTATTAGAATGGAATATAATTCGGCCTTTTAAAAGAAGCAAATCCTGCCATCTGTAACAGCATGGATGAGCCCAGAGACATTATACTAAGTGAAATAAACTAGCCACAGAAGGAAAAGTACTTCATGACTTCACTTATCTATGGACTCTAAAACAGTAAAATTCATAAAAATAAATGTTTAGCAGGGGCTGTAGGATTTGGTGAAATGGGCAAATGATGGTCGAAAGGATACAAAGTTTCAGTTAGATGGGATGTATAGATTCTAAGACCTAAAGTACACCATAGTGACTATAGTTTATGATAGTGAACTGTATACTTAAAATTCGTTGATGGAGTATGTCTTGTGTTCTCATACAAAAAATGGTAACTATATAGTGATATATTAATTAGCTTAACTATATATATAAAACATGTACGGCTTAAATTTATTGACCGAAACCCCATTTATAACACCAAATGTTGGTGGGGATATGGAGTAACAGGAATCTTCATTCATTGCACCGGAATTCAAAATGTTACAGGCATTTTGAAAGATATTTTGACAGTCTTTTACCAAACTTAATAGGTCCTTACTATATAATCCAGTAGTCATACCCCCAAAAGAGTTGAAAACTTAAGTCCACATGAAAGCTCACATGTGAATCTTTATAGCAACTTTATTCACAACTGCCAAAACTTGGAAACAACCAAGGTGTCTTTCAGTAAATGAAGGAATAAACTGGTATATCCAGACAATATTTCATCCATCAGTAAAAGAAGTAAGATAACAATCCTTGAAAAGACAAGTTGGAAGATACTTAAATGTATATGACTTAGTGAAAGAAGCCAATCTAAAACATGTGCATACCATATGATTCCAACTATATGACTTTTCTTGGAAAGATAAATCTGTGGAGACAGTAAAAACATAAGTTGTTTTCAGGGGGTGCAAGGGATACATATACAGAGTGTAGAGAATTTTTAGGGCACTGAAATCACTCTGTATGATACTATAATGTTGGGTACATAACATTATGGATTTGCAGAAAGCTATAGAATATATGTCAAGTGAACCCTAATGTAAACTACAGATTTTAGATGATGATATGTTAGCATAAATTCAGTGATTATAATAAATGTACCATTCTGCTGGGTAATGTTGATTGTGAGGGAGGCTGTGCACTTATAGGGGCAGGAAATATAAGGCAACTCTGTTCCTTCTGCTCAGTTTTACTATGAAATTAAACCTATTCTAATGATAAAGTCTATTAAAATAAAAAAGCAAATATTACAAAACAGTTTTAAAATGAAGCAGGTATAGAGGGTATTACCGTCCCAATTTTCTGGGTGAGAAAACATAGTCCAGAGAGGTTGCCATTTTCCCAAAGTAGACATGTTTGCAAAAGTCAAACCACAGCAAGACTCTTGGTTCCTAACTCAAAGCCCTGTCTCCTATCTCTTTTTGTGCCACTGTGTAGAAGCCTGTAGTAGGACTTTTTCAGGATTTTATTTGCTTTGACCATCGTCTGTGCTCTTAGGTTGGCAATACAGTGGTACCTCAGTTCATGAACACTTTTGTTTGCACACGGTTTGGTTCATGAACAGAAGTGTTTGGCAAAATTTCATTTTTGTTTGCAAACTCTGCATCAGGTGACGAACACAACTTTGGCCATCTTTCCCACATGAACACAAACGTGGCCATCTTTTCCAAAATTATAGAGCAAATTAGGTTTCTTTCACCATATATTTCTTAGTTAACAGAACTCAGAACCAAGAGTGTTGTGCTCTGGAACATAATACCATTATTAATTTAAGTGGGCCACATCTTGTCTCCCAAAATTTATACATACATATGCTTATACACTACTTAGGTATACTGGATCAACTCATTATCCATTAGTCATTTTAAGAGATAAAGAGCTAGAGTTAAAACTTCTGAAAATGCTAAGGCATTTTGGCCAAAACAGATAAACTCTCAGTATCAGATTCTCATTTCTTCAGCTCTCTGTAGAATTTAAGAACACAGCCATGGTGAGCATTCTGTAGTCAGTATACAGTATAAATGTAAAAGGGCCTGCATTAAAAACAACACACTGACATACTGATCAATTTATTGTTAAGTGCCTTCTGTTTGTGTGCCTACTCTTCTTGACTCCCCAGAAGCTTATAGACCAGCTGCATATACCACTGTCTATTCACCCAGATCAAGATGGGGTCAAGAAGGTGTTTCAATTTGAGTTGCCTCTGAAACAGACCCTGAAAGAAGGATTTGAGTCCATGTATTTTAAAGGGAAAGTGGAAGGACCACAGAAGAAGAAAAATGAGATAGGGAAAGGAGGATAGCCAATGAAGGAAGCATTACTTGACAAATACCACAGTAGGTGGCTAGAAGTTAATTCTATAAGGAATCACTGCCAAGTGGCATAAACACATGCCTCAGAGTCATTTTATCCAAAGAATAGGGAACCAAGAATACTTATATTCCAGCTCTTATTAAGGATGGAATTGGGGTTATTGAGGGCTCTCTTGGGGCACTAATTTCTTGGCACTTCATCCTGCCAGGAATGTAAGCAAAGCAGACTTCTGAAAAAGTCCTTAGGCATAGTGTACAGGTATAGACTGCTGGAAGTCAGTCTGTGAATAGAAAGCAGAAGAGTCCAAGGACTATGGGCAGGAGACTGACAGAATGTCTGCCACAAAAGGATTTCTGGTAGAGGTGAGATTTGACAGTGCTCTTTCTCTTCTCTCTCCAGGCTTCTTAATGACCTTGTCCTTGTTGTCCATTGTTTACGGAGCCTTGCGCTGCAACATCCTAGCCATCAAAATCAAGTACGATGAGTATGAAGTCAAGGTGAAGCCACTGGCCTATGTCTGCATCTTCCTCTGGAGGAGCTTTGAGATTGCCACTCGAGTCATCGTCCTGGTCCTCTTTACCTCCACCATGAAGATCTGGGTGGTGCTTGTTATTCTTCTCAACTTCTGCAGCTTCTTCTTCTGTCCCTGGGTCCTCTTCTGGTGCAGTGGCTCCCCATTTCCTGAGAACATAGAGAAGGCCCTCAGTCGGGTGGGCACTGCCATTGTGCTGTGCTTCCTCACTTTACTCTATGCTGGTATCAACATGTTCTGCTGGTCAGCGGTACAGCTGAAAATCAACAGTCCTGACCTCATCAGCAAGTCCCAGAACTGGTACCGGCTACTGGTGTACTATATGATAAGGTTCATTGAGAATGCCATCCTCCTGCTCCTATGGTATCTTTTCAAGACTGACATCTATATGTATGTGTGTGCGCCTCTGTTGATTCTGCAGCTGCTTGTTGGGTACTGCACAGCTATTCTCTTCATGCTTGTGTTCTACCAGTTCTTTCACCCTTGCAAAAAGCTTTTCTCCTCTAGTGTTTCCGAAAGTTTTCAGGCATGGCTCAGGTGTGTCTGCTGCTCCTGCAGGTGGCGGAAATCCTCTGAGTCAGTAGGAAAGGCAGACCTAACATCTTCCAGAGACCAAGATGAGACACCTTCTACCAGTAAAATCAGTCCTGATCCCACTCAGATGAGTGCTAATGATCTGTGCTCTGTTTAATAGGATCTGAGGTGTCTAGGGCACATGCATAGTGTTTTCTGAGTTGATACCTGTTCTTCATACAAGTAATGAGCCCTGCACAGGGAGCAAGGCAGAAAGTTACCTGTCAACTCCTTGTGAGCTGCTGCTCTATTGTTGAGCTCTTGGGTATATGGGAACTACGAGGAGAAGCCAGGAGACCTGAGGGTTGAAGGGGCAGCCTAAGGCACCACAGTTTACAGGTGACCGTGTTACGTTGTGATAGGCCTTCCTATCTGGTTCACTGCAAAGTACCCCTGAAGTATGAATTGGGCTGGTTACATCTATCAGGTAGACAGGGAAATGACTTGTTTTCTAGTTTTCTGGATTGGTGGTCTGGGTAGCCTGGTGATGTATTACCCCTCAACCAGGTTTTCACCCAAGAGCCATCCTGATGACCAGAGAAGGTAGCTGGGGTTTTGCCATCTGGAATGTCATTCTTACCATACCTTACAAGGAGGGCTGTTCAAGTTTGGTTTTTGAATAGAGAAGTTCCATTTTCAGCTCACTGGGGCTTTTTCTACATAATCACCTGAGCCTCCATGGCATGTTCTCTGTAATTGATTCAAGAGACTAGATTTGGAAACTTTATTCCATAGGATCCATAGATGCAAAATTGAATTCTAAATTTGGGTATGGAAGCCCTAGAATCTTAGGAAAATTGCTTTCCCTCCATTTGTTGAAGAAATTGTGGAGCAAGATGGTTGCTAAAACACCAAAATGATGGAGGGTTAATTCTCACCTTCTCAGAAAGTTTGAATGCTCAAAGGTAGGAATCTGCTAGAAGGTAGGCTTCAATGTACTTAAGATTCAGTTGAGTCCTACAGTTCTTGGGAAATTATAACATGATTTATTTAATGGATTTACCTTTTTAGTAAAGAAAAACAATAAAACTCATAGCCTTCACACCCACCTCCCCCTCCCTTGCCTGCCAGAAAGATTTTAGGTGAGAGTTATCCAGCTAAGTTTTTCTAGGAAATCCTACAGAAGTCTCTCACCCAATGCAGGTTTATAGGGCATTTTAATTTTCATTATTTGAGGGGTAAAGGTTTCTCTTAGCATCAACCCTAGTTAGTGATTGACTACAGAAATTTTTACCTTTTGGAAAGATGAAATGACCAGGTTTCTGTCTTTCATGGAATGCATTTTTGATTTCACATAATTGTGAATTAATTTGAAGCAAGTGTCCAGTTTTATTCTCCTACACTACTTTATTGTCTGTGTAATTTTTCCTTTGCCCTGAAATTCTCTTTGTTTCATTAAAGAAGAGTGAGTACTGTAGCATATTCTCAACTGTCTTGGAAAAGTGCCTGGAACCCATAAGATTTATTCCTACCACTGAAATATGTTTAATGAAAAATCTGGCAACAAAGAACCATAGGGATCACACTAATGTAGAATGAAGACTATAGTAAAATCTGACAAATTTGCAAATGGACTTTATAAAGTCCATCTGTGGACTTTACTAGATGGAACTGGGCTCCACTTCTCTGACTTTGTAACCCTACAAAATGTTTGACAATCACACCTCTGATAATTTTCCTTTATAATTTTTTGTGTTCTCAAATTAATAAGTTATTTTATACATGTGGATGAAGATAAAATTTGGTTATCAATTTCTACTACTTTCAGGGATCTCTGAATACAATAGTAAATATTCTTCCATGAGGCATTCATGTTATTTAATATTTTAGACTGTTCTGTAGATATACATCATTCATGTCTTAAACTATAATAACTTAAGTTTTGTTTTATGAGAAACTTTTCCTCATTTGAAATTCTCTTGGTTTACCAATATTTGTAGTTTAATTTTGTGAGAATGCCCAGACAACAGATCATTTTTGTCTATTTTTAATAAGAATAAAACTCAAGATTATTTGTGTTTTCCCTCTGAGTTCACCAATGGCCACTTGCCCTGTTTTTAATAGGACTAGATAGACAGCGAGCATACATGTCATACAATGTACACTTCCATGTACTTTTCATGAGCACAGGTACACCATTGTAACACAGCACAACAACTTTGAAAATATGTAACAACTACAGGTAAAATAATTCTAAGATGTCAACACACCCTTTTGATTATTTCCTAATTAAGAGAAGGGTTCTATAATGGTGAGCAGAGCAGTAAGACCATTCCCAAGTCATTTCATTGCTTCCTTAGATGAGCTCATTGTGTTGACATTAGATAATTACACATTCTCTTGTGACAAAGACATTCTTGACTTGAAACTTTTCATTGGCTGAAGATAGGGGCAGTAGTGCCCCATTTCCCTCTGAAATACCTTCAGGTCATGCCTTGCTGGTGTGGCCTGGGGAGAGCCACCAGCTTGTCACTGATGAGACATTTTCAGAATTAGACAGACTGGTATTTTCTGACCTTGGTTTGGAATTGTCTTGAAAGCCCTCACAAAATCTTAATTTTCAAGTACATTATAAGTCACTTTAATTTAGATGATAGGTAGGCAGTTGAAATGACACCAAAATGAACTTAGCAGTAATAGTTTGTCATATTCCCAAAGTGCAGTTCACACATTTATATGGACAGAGGTTTGGTAACTAAATTGGACATTTTGGGCAGTTTTAACTCACAATAAACAGGTAACCTAATTTTGAAAGCATATATATCAGTTCACTTTAAGGAAGAGAAATAATTGCTCTTTTCTACATGGTAAAAGTACAACTCATGATAAACTGAAAATTTTTTAAAAATTATTTTTGTCTGAAATGGCAAAATTGCAGTTCATAGTATGAAGCCAGGGTGTCCTAAAAACATAAACCAGCAAATTTCCATGTGTCTTAGGAATTAAGATACGTTTTTCAGTTACAATTTGAATTTTAAAAACTCCTGGTACTTTTTCTAATTATTCACAAGCCATAACTTGCCACGACAGCTGTTGCAACTGAAGCACTATCATTTGTTTGTATGGGGATGAAATTGTTTCTCAAAATATATTGAAATGAGATCATCAAACATGCTAGACTTTCTTTTGTCATTATCGGACAGAGCCTATTACAGAGATTGGCATCTCCCTTCTAAGCCCCACAAGTTACTTAAATGCTTTATGCCTCAATTTTCTTACCCACGAAATTACAACGATATACATGTTCAACCTACCTCAAGGGTTGTCAGAAAGATCATATTAGATAATAGGTGTTAAAATGCTTTGAAAACATTTTTAAAGTGCCATGCATAGTTATTATTTCAAATCCATAAGCAAGTTATTATTTTTTTACTCTTTGAAAGGAAATTAGTATCATCATCCACATGTGTATCTGGAGTAAGTAAGTGGGCGTTCAGCTTTCTCAGCAGTTGCCCTTCATCGTACCTCCAGCTTCATATAAAACTTAGCACCCAAACCCATGGTACTTAGAGGAAAAGACCTGCTGAATTTGAGAAGGTACTTCTGATGGCAAATTTCGTCATTGTGGTACTGTCTTTCATGAAGGATGTAACAGTATCTTTTGACAACTGTGCTTTACAACTTAAGTGGCTGATTCAAGGCATTAATTGAATGCGATTGTAATCTTTTGAGCCTTGTAAATGGGAAAATAAGCGTTAAGACTGTCAACTACAGCATTTTCTTGGAAACCACCTTAGAACATTAGTGCTATGGTTATAAATGTGTGTGGCAGTACTTCTCAGCCATTGCATTATGGATGTGAGCTATTGTGGACTGCTTGTGTGAGTCATTGACTCAGATTTTGTTTATGTCTCTTCATATAATAAATTAATTTTTCAATTTCTCCTCGCATTTCATTCCTTATGCAGTCCATACCTGACTTCTTTATTCCAAGGACTACTTAAAGATAGAAATTATAAAATGGTTTTGTTGTAATTAATTATAGTTCTATAAACTCACCTGGAAATTAATTCTGTAAATGAGAAGTTTGAGAATGGTAGGGTTCAGCCTTGAAAGACAGCAACAGTCCATGAAAAGTCCCCTGATCATTTTATAACTACCTACTCCCTGTGTTACAACTGTGCTGCTGGATAATAAGATTCTGCTTAGTTGTCTGTTAATTACTGTATGTGATATTTAAAAAGGTGATATATCTCTTCTAAACAAACATAAATGGTATGCTGATCCAGAGATACAAAATATCAAAGGGGTAGCTTCATATGAGCATAAACAATTAAAAGTGTACTCATGATTGGAAAAAATATCAGTCATTAAAAGTAATCATTTCAGAGCATGAAGTAGATATAGAGTGTTTCAGTAATTCCTTTGCTTCTGAAGATGGCCTTGCAATTTGCAAAGAGTTAAATATAAGCATTTCTTTAAAAAAATAAAAGCTTTATTGAGGTATATTACACAAAACTGCACATTTTGAATGTATCACATTAGATGAGTTTAGCCTTATGCAAACATCTATGGTATCATCATCACAAGGTACTAATCATATATTTCTCATACTTCTAAGTTTCATTTTGCCCTTTGCCATCTTTTTTCCTTCCTTCCTTCCTTCCTTCCTTCCTTCCTTCCTTCCTTCCTTCCTTCCTCATTCCTTCCTTCTTTCCATCCTTCCTTCCTTAAAACCATAAATTTGAAATGTTTATTGGACAACTGTATAATTCTTTTTCTTTTTTTTGTACCAGAAATCAAACTCGGGACTTTGTGCTTGCCAGGCAGGTGCTTATGCCACTGAACTATATCCCAAGCCCTATAATTCTTTTTCATCTCCACTTTAATATCCAAGTGTTTGACTTTGAATACCTGAGCCCACAGTTCACTGTTCTCCCCCACCTGACTGTCACTGTTCTGTCTTGCTGTGTTTGGGCCCAAGTTTGTAAAGATGAGGAATGTGGTGAGAGAAGTAGATTTTATTCTGCTGTGACCACATTTCTTTGTGTACCCTATTCCAAGATACATATTTTTCATTTTAAAAAAATATAAGTTACATATTTATGAAGTACCATGTGATGTTTTGTTACATGTTGAGCCACTGTTTAAAGTTCAAATTTGGGTAAAGACGCCTATCTCCTCAAACACTTATCATTTCATTGTGGTGAAAACTCTCAAATCCTTCTAGCTTTTTGAAATACACAGCACATCTTGTAACCTCTAGTCACCTCACTATGTGCTAGAACACGATTTTATTTCTCCTGTCTCTAATTGAAGCAGTCTGTATCATCTAGGAACATCTTTCCAGCTGAGATAGCACTTAGAATTGTCAGCTATGCATATAATTAAAAGAGTAGCATTTCGAGCTTTTTCTCTTTTCCAAGAAAAGGCACTTCATAGTAACAGATGTTTGCAAAACTAGAAATCCAGAAATCTCTTCTTTCCCATCACGCAACAAGCCCTGGTAGACCAGGCCCCTGGTATGCTAAAATGGGGAGTCAGCTGCAGATACATGCACTAGGGAACTCAGGGGCTTCTTGTCACCCTCTTGGCATGGTTGTTTTTCTGGAAATTAGGCCAAGGAAGTCTCAAAAAATTATAGATTTAGCAGGTTTTGGAAGATAGACTATTTTCAAGCACTGTTCAGTGGCATGAAACAGTGTCTCTCTTCAGTAGACTATCAGGAGACTTCTGGCCCAGATTGTGCTGTGCCAGTTTGGTATCAAGTGAGAGTTGCAGGGTCTGCTCCCTTGCCCCCCCAAGGAGAATAGATTTATTCTGATGGATTTGGAATTCTGCCTGTGCTTTTGCTCCCTCCCTGCTTCCCATCCTGAATTAATTTCTCTCTTTGAATCATGAGTTCTTGGTTGAAACCTGATTAGCCTGATTCCTAGAGCCCTGGAAATGCCATCCTCTTTAGACATCAACATTATGCATACCTGTTTAATTTCTTATCAGTTTGTTTCCAATCTTAATTACCTAAACTCCCCAGTTAATGAGTCAGCTTTTCAGGAGTGATAGCACTCAAGAAACAAAACAGGATTTTGAAATGCTGTTTGGCCTGGTGCTCCAAAACAATACCTGTGACCATCCCAGTAGAGGGGAGAAGGGCTCTTGCTATCACCTAACAAGGGGACCTTATTACATGGAGTGGCAGAACTGTATAAAATCGTGTCCAGCCACAAGAGAACAGATCTCCAAGCATTACAGAGCTATTGCTGTCCTCTCCAATTACTAGAAATGAAAGGCACACATATGCAGTTATTTTTCAAGCCAATGAGAAAGCTATTAATGGATGATAGGACAGGACCAACTGTCACTGGAATCAAAACTTTCTTATTCTCCTGCCAGCTTCCACCACGAACAAATACTAAACATTAGAATTCAATAACTATGTATGTGGGGAGTGACCTTAAAAGATGCTTTTCCATAGTTGAAACTATTGGGAACAACTATCCTAGGAAGGTTTTTGTTTATTTTTTGTTTTTATGCTGAAACAGATTCTCCTGCATATTCTTTTAAAAAAAATGAGCTGATTCACACACAAGCCACTTGGTTTTGCTAACTTCCAGCTTAATTCAAGAAATGAGAAAACATTTCTTTCTTAAAAGTGTACTATGAGTGTGTTACCAGGTTGAAGTGTAGCTCATTGGAAGAGTGCTTCCCCAGCATGTGCAAGGCCCTGGATTTGATTCTCAGCACTGCCAAAAAGAGAAAAGAATGTTATGCTATTGAGCAAAAATGTTTTTACAATTTCAAAGCATTCATAACTGTATGTTGTTATCATAACAACCATCAAAAGAGCAAAGTGACTCTATACAATCTTCGGTTCCCCTCGACCTTTCTGTCATCTGCCACCTGTTGCTTCACTTTGCCGCTTATCTCCTTATGACTGCAAGGTAATAACCTGAAGTGCAGCTACCACATACCCACAATTGAATCCCAAACTGGAAAGTGGATTTCCCTCTGGTTAGCTCTTTCATCTCAGGAGGAAAATGGTTCCTAGAAGCCACCTCCCATTTCCAGCAGAATTTTATTGGCCAGGTGTGGGTCACATCCCCACCTCTGAAGCTGTCTTTGCCAGAAGGATGAAACTGTCATTGCTTCCTGTGATTACATAAGGTTCACATGAGCATAGGAAAGGAAGAACACCTGCAATACTGGGATTCTGCCCGCAGCATGATGGAGGACGAGTCCATTTTGCTGGGCCACCTATCATGTTTCACTGACATTTTAGACAAAAAAAGATCCAGCTGAGCTGATAAACAGGGAAGAGTGTGAAAGTTCCTTATCTCCTCTTTCCAGAAGGGAAAAACTCCATTGTTTACCCCATCTCCTCTTGTATTATATGCCTTTGGTTAAGGAGCCCTCTTTAAGAAGTCATTCACTGAATAGGTACAATTATACACAATTACCCTGAGATAATACCTACTAGAGTGAATTTCATAGTGTCTCAGGATTAAAATTGTGGAGTTGTGGGTATTGTGAAGGACCAAGGGGAATTCTCAGCTCTGGTGTTTTAGGGATTCCAGGGTTTAGGAGATAAAAAGATGTTTATTACTTACTGCAACAACAGATATTTAAAGAGCATTTCCCCTTTATGCCAGGTGCTGCATAGGCACAGAAGGTAGACTGGTGAACAAAAACCTGCTTCTACACCTCAGAAACCCAAGTCTATTTGGAGAGATAGGCAACCTGGTGATTTCAGGGTGCAGGGATAAGAGCTATGACAGACATGTCCAGGAGATCCTAGGCACAGAGATAAAGAATCCATGTGTGTACTCTTGGAGGTTAAGAGAAAATTCACAGAGAAAGTGATCCGAAATCTGAAATCAGAGGTGAATTTACCCTGAGTTTTATAAGCTTAAGCTTCAGTGCTGAGAGTGAATACTGGGAGTTAGCACATCCCAAGTAGAAAGGAGAAATGAGGATGCCATTGGAAAGAATGTCTAGTAAACGTTTCTGATCCATTACCTGAAAAGTTCACGGAGAGAAGGGACCTGAACCTCTAAGGCTCTTGAAATTTGTTGTGATTTAATTTTTATTCAGAATTCATATTCTTTCATTTTGTAGCTAATTTTGAATTTATATTTCATTGTTTTTCAATTCTATGTCCAACAAAATTGCTAATCTTCAGGTCCCAAAAACTTGCATCCTCCCCTACTGAGACCTGATGCATAAGCATGCACTGGCCTGGTGAAGGGAAAAGTGCTCCTGGCAAAGGGGAAAGCCCGTACAAAGGCCTGGCAATAGTACGAAGTACAGTGTATTCAGGGAACAGCCTGTATGTCAGTGTTGCTGGAACATGGAAGAGAGGTAACATTACAGAGGTGACAAGCAGAAAATGATAGTGCCATTGATAGACACTGTTAAGTGTTGTACTCATGCGATCGCTTTTAATCCTCCCAATGACACTATGTAGCAGTTACTGTAATTATATCCACTGTATGGAAAAGAAAGCTGAGACTGATGAGATAAACTGTTTTGTGGTTACATAGTAAGAGTCAGGGCTGGGATTCAAGCCAAGATTTTCTGGTGCCAAAGCCCCAGTGTTTAGTGACTAAGCTCTTCTGACTCTCAAATTGATCAGCTTGCAGATGTCACTAAATCTGACAGATGCTGGAGGCTGAGAAAAAAACTGCATCTGGTAACATCTCCATGCTATCAAGAGGCAGAAGCTCATACATTGGAGGCTGTGTCTGCTGGGCAGGCAGTGAAAGGGCTGGACCACCCTTACAGCTTCCAGGCTCTTATAAGCAGAGGCCCCTGCACTGAAACTTGTGAGTCACGAAGGGAGTAACTCTGGGGTTAAAATCCCATCAGTGTTTAATAATATTAATGCTCAAGGGATGGGGAAAAAATAATGTGGCTTACCCAAAGCCAACTAGTAAGTTAGAGTACATTAGAGTCTAGCACCTGGATTCTCAAATTTTTTTGAACCAGAAAGATAACACATTTTAAATAGATGCATTTAAAAAAAATTCCTTCCAACTGATATTTGGAAAGGATCGATTATTTCATTGTGGAGGAACATAGTGTAATTAAAGGCCCACATAGCTTCATGACATTTGACAGTGTTGGGTCAGGGGCCAAGAAATATTTCAGTCGCTGTAGAAATCATCCATTTCTCCCTTCAATATCCCCAAAGATAATGTTTATTACGAGAACAAAGTTTTACTATTTCCACCAATCCCAATGTGGAACACCAGTTACCTGGTCTCATATGTAGAAGGATCAGTTTATCTGCTTTAGTTTGAAGTAGTTTCAATGTTTAAAAATAAGCTGTAAAACATTCCCTTGTATTTCTTATATTGATTTCATATAAGCATCTTATGTATATATTTCTTTTCACTGCCTATACTCAACTTTTGGAATACAAGATCAGTGGGAGAAAGAGCGTAACCACCTGTACCCAAGGAATATCTTTCACATGTAAATGGCATAATGTAGACTAATCCTGGCCCTGAAATTTGATAAATTAGTTTTGGACTTTTTTTTTCTTTAAGCAAGGAAAGGATACTAGGAGACTTGTCAGGAGGCAAAGTTGTTTAGCTGCTAGAGTTATGCACTTCACCCATTACCATGAGTTACAGGAAAAATGTTGTACTTCTTTTGCCTGCACATTGACCTCATTTTCTAGGCCTTACAACTCCTTGTCATTGCAATATTACATTTGATTTTCCATATCCCAGACTGAATTCATCCTTTTCCATCTCTAGAGAACTGATTCCAAAGGAAAAAGATAAGCAAGATCTCAATTAACCCCCAAAGAACTACTCAGGTATGGCAAGATTATCTGTATCCTGGCAGAAGGACCTGAAATTATAGAAGACAAATATTGTATTCTCAGAGGCTTGATATAATCTATGTGTTTCCCAGGGAAATAAGTTTTGTGTTAGGATGTTATCTCCTTAGATAGCACTCATATTCAGTTCCGATCCTAATGAATGCCACCATATTTGCACCAGCACTGTCCAATATTTCAGCCACTAGCCATGTGTGACTACTGAGAACATGATACATGGCTGTTCTGAATTGAAATATACTGTATGTGTAAAACATGCATCAGATTTTGAAGACTTACTACCTGAAAGTGAAAAATATCTTAATAATTTTTATATTTAATAATATGCTGAAATGATACTTTGAGTATATTGAACTAAGAGATACTATTAAAATTAACTTCATTTCTTTCTATTTACTCTTTTACTGTGGCTACTAGAACATTTGAAAGTTCACCCATGACTCTAATTTGTGATCTTGGTCAATGAAGACAGGGCTGCTCCAGACCTTTGGCCAGGTGGAAACTCTGAAGATGTGTTTCTCTGTGAAGAATGCTAAATGCACCCAAAAATGCCAGTTCAGTCAAGCTCTGTTCTTAGATGGTATTTTCCTTGTTTTCAATCAGGAAATCTTTTTACAGTAACAACAAGGAGTACTCATTCTTACTGATCACTTCAGTGTTGAGAGAGTACCCTTAGAATTGGTGGAAATATTTTTCTGTACGGTGGTCTCAACCTTGGCAGCTGATTACCATTACCTGGGGAAGAGGTTGGGCTTTTAAAACTGCTGACGGCAGGCTACATGTCTGATCAACTAAACCAGTATCGCTGGGGGTGAGACCAAGCTCTGGGCACTGAACTATGACTCTCTAATGTTCCAGAAATCATTTTATGCAAAGGCAGGTGCCAAGGGTCTAACATCAATGAATCATTCATCAGATAAAAACAGAAGAAAAAAAGTCAGTCTTATTAAGCCTAGTGTTTCCTCTGGTAATTTGAATGATCTGTTTGTTTTGTTTTTTAATGGATACACAAAAAACACAAAAGTTGTATGTATTAATGGGTACCATGTAATGTCCAATATATGTTTATATTTTGTATTTTTATGTGAGGTTAAGCATACTAATCTCAAACATTTGTCATTTGTTGTGGTGAAAACTTACAAAATCCTTTCTTCTATGGTCTCCGTACTATGCAATAGTACCACAGAAATTCTTATTTCTATCTAACTGTATCCTAGTCCTCTTTGATCAAACGTTATCTACTATTGTTTTAGTATCAGAGTAATCCTGGTATCATAGCATTTGTCTAGGAGAATTCAATTCTCTTCCTTTTTTCTAATAATTTAAGGAGAACTGATGTTCATTCTTCTTTAAATGTTTGGTAAAATTCATACAAAAACCCTGCTTGGTAGTGGGACTTCTTTAATGGAAGGCTTTTTATTATTAATTCAATCTTATTACTTGTGATTGGTCTAGTCATGCTTTCTATTTCTGCATGATTCAAGTCTTAGTAGGGTGTATGTGTCTAGGAAGTTAACTACTTCTTTGAGAATACCAAATTTCGGGGTACATAGTAGTTCCTAATACTCTCTAATGATCTGTTGAATTTCTGTTGTGCCATGTATAATATTTTCTTTGCACATCTGCCTTCAAGTTTATCTCTTCTTTTCTTAGCAAAGGGCTTGCATTTCAGAGAACCAGATTTTTTCATTTTATTTATCTTTCACATTGTTTTATGAGTCTCCTTTTTGTTTATTTCTTCTCTGTTCTTTACTGTCTCTACTATGTGCTAATTTGGGGTTTAGTTTGTTCTTGCTTTCCTACTTTCTTGAGATGCAATGATAGGTTGCTTATGTCAGATCTTTCCACTTTTTTAATGTGGGCATCGATTGCTATAAACTTCCCTTTTAGTACTGCTTTTGCTGTATTTGATAGGCTTCAGTATGCTGTGTCTCCACTTTTGTTTCAAGAAGTTTTTAAATTTTCTTCCTTGGTTTCTTCCTTGATCCACTGGTTGCTCAAAAGTAAGTTTTTAAAATTTCCATGTCTTTGTATAGTTTCTAAAATCTTTCTTGTTACTGATTTCTACCTTTATTGCATTATGATAAAAGAAAAGACATTTGATATAGCTTCAAGTTTTTAAATTTGTTGAGACTTGTTTTTTGGTCTACTGTGTGAACTATCCTGGAGAATGTTCCATATGCTGAGGGGAAAAATGTGTATTTGGAAGCCTTTGGATGAGGTGTTCTGTAGGTCTCTTAGATCTATTTTGGTATAAGGTGCAATTTAACTCTGTTGTTTCTTTGTTGGTTTTCTATTTATTGATGATCTGTCCATTGCTGATAGTTGTATTGTAGTCTCTCTCTCTCTCTCTTTAGGTCTCTCTTTTTTATTTTGAAAGTAAAAGAACAAAAACATATTAACTAACAGACACAAAGTAGCATAAGAATAGTACAATCAAAACTGATTTACAGACAAGGTGACAGGGAATCAACAATGGTTGTTGCTTTACATATTGATAACTTCGAAGTGTATATCCAGGAACACAGATACAGACATGCAAAATTGATCAAACAATTAATCATCAACTATTCCTTACTATAAAGTGACCTAAGTCAGTAGTA
>PVLD010014712.1:39824-51378 GCA_004027595.1 Dinomys branickii | reverse complement strand
TGCATGTCTGTATATGGGTCCATACATCTACAATTCGAAGATATCAATGGATAAAGCAACAACTACTGTTGAGACCATATCACCTTGTCTATAGATTAGTTGTGATTGTACTATTTTCTATGATAATGGGTGTCTGTTTGTCAATATGTTTTTGTACTTTTATGTTTCTAAAATAAAAAAAATTAAAAAAAAAAAAAAAGAGCTCAGAAGTGTGGGCCACCCATGCTGTGAGAAGTTAACCTCCTTAATTCTCAGAATTGGTGACAAGGATCCACCACAGGGGGTGACACTGACAGGACATAAAGGGAAATTTGCTATCGGTGGAAGTTCCAGGTCCTGTAGGAGAAGATAATGCAACTTGTCAGAAAAGTTCTTTGCCTTGGCCCTAACCCACTGATGAAACTGAAACACAAAATGCCATCTTTTCCTTTTCTATCTTTGTATTGATAGATTGGCTTCTCCTACCACTAAGGGGATGATATTTAGTAGATTGGCCAGCCCCAGGGCTTGTCATTCTTGGAGTAAAGTATGCACACCCAAACTTCAATAATTTCACACAATCTTATCTCTGCCCAGAGTATTCCCTCTGCTACACTGCAACTACCACAGGCAAAGTTATAATCTGGAGTGAGCATTTCCAAAGAGAGACTTCTTTTTAGTATAATGCCTCTCTCTGAACTATAACTGTGAATTAGTCTGGGCTCACATACATTTACCAGATGTTATCAAAGGGGAGGGTCCTGATGTATTTATCATGGTATTCTCAGGGGCTAGAATGATACCTACCATAGAGTAGCTACTACATGAATAGTGTCAGCTCAATGAACAAGGCAGGGTCAGGGATACAGCTCAGTGGCATAAACACCTGCCTGGCAAGTGCAAGGTCCTAAGTTGGATTCTTGGTACAAAAAAATGAACAAGGCAAAGAGCAAATCTCCTTTCTGAAGAGTGTGTGCTGCTCTCTCCTCTTGACTCCAAGCTCTATTTCCCTATGTGTGTGGACATCACTTCAGAGCCACAGAGAAAGTCATTTTCTTCCAGGGACCTGGTCAGCTTTGGCTCAAACTCAGCATCTTAAATGGAAACGAAACCTTTTCATCTAGGCACCACTGTCAACAGATTTGCAGGAGACAGCAGACAACAAAGGTTTGCAAGTGCAAGCTTTATAAAGTATGCCACGGTTAACTGAACTGGTGCAGGAAGCCGTAGATTAGCATCCCTTACCACGGTCTTCTCTGAGCATCCCTTACCGTGGTCTGGACAATGCATAAAAGATACTGAATGGGTGACAACTGAGCACCCTAGAATTCTTGCCTCAGTGTGCACCCACAAAGTCTTTCTTTCCAGCTGAATTTCTTCCAAGGTCTCCCCAAACCAATTTTTTTTTATAAATAAAATTCAAAATATGTTCATATATCACTTTGTCATGTATTCTATCCAAACTGGCCCATTGAATGTCTTTTTCCTCATGTACTTTGGATTTTTTTCTTTGTGTTCGTGCAAGGCAAATTGAATGTGAATATTTTTCTCTAAAACTAGTTGAAGTTGGTCATTGCAATCATTTGGCAATTTTACATCAACTCATTTTACTCTCCAAAGATTTGCAAATGCTAAAATGCTACTGCATAATAAAAATTCAGAAGCTAATAGAACACCACAACCTTTTCCTCGCAGAATTTCCAGAAGGCTTGAGTAGCCCATACAGTTTTTAATCTGTCCCTTTCTAAAGGTTGCAGAAGCAACATATTAGAGAGAAATTTAATAAAACTGCCACTGAGCTTACTAAAGTGAATTGGATTTTGAAAGAAAATATGAAATGGTACATATTTGTAAATTGTGATACTCTCATGGCAGTCTCTTTGCTCAGGATTCGACTAGACTTAAGCATTTGATTCATGCCATGGTGTTCAGTTTTTATTTTATTTTATTATTTTATTTTTATCTTTTTGGACAAGGCCTTGCTACGCAGTTCAAGTTGGCCTTCAACTCATTTTGTAGCCCAAGCTGGCTTCAAACTCACAGCAATCTTCCTGCCTCAACCTCCCACGTGCTGGGATTACAGATGTGCAAGGTAGTATTCTTATTTTAGTCTTAATATTTAAGTTAAAACTCCTTGATCATGCAGCATGCTCTAATGATAAGCCTAGTGGGCATGTTCCCAGGTTCTAGCACTATTTTGTTCCTGCCTCTTTGCTTTTCCAAAACAAGTCATTCTGTTTTTCTGTACCACTGTGCCTATGTGCATTGCAAATGAAGATATAAAATGTTGGCCTAACTCACAGGGTCTGCATTAATCAAATAATGCTACGTATTTAGACATGCTTTATAAAACTTCCCATGAATACACAGTGTTAAATTAATAGTGGTAAGATAACATGTATCCAGAGTGCACTACATTCCAGGTGTCATGCTAAGTGCTTCATTCATTGTAAATTCTTTACTTCTGAAAGTGACCCAGTGGGGTAGGAGCCATGATCATTCCAGCACACAAGTGAGAAAACTAATAAAAGAGAAGGAAAATGACCTGCTCCAAATAATAGAGCTGGTAAGTGGTTCTTGAACCGAGAGCCCATCATGCTGTAAGCTATATGGCATCAAAAGCTAACATCAGTGATCAGGTGGAAGGAAAGCTGCTGGGAGGGGAGAGATGTACATAGTGTTTGAGTTGTATCCCCCTCAGTATTCACATGTTGATCTTTCTACAAGTAGTCCCCCAGAAATTGATTTTATTCCCTACTAGTGTCATGGCAGATATAATTAGTTGAGATGAGGTCACTCTGGAATAATGTAAGCCCCTGATCAATGTGACCAGTGTTGTAATAAAAATAAGAAATTTAGAGACAGACCATACACAGAGATAACACTACGTGAAGATAGAAGTTAGGCTACTATTAATGAAAGAACTACCAGAAGCCAGGAAAGTGGCCTGCAACAGGCCCTTCTCTCAGTTTGGAGGGATCACTACTTTGCTAAACCCTGGGCCTTGGACTTCTGGCCTTCAGAACTGTTAAATAACAACTTGCTATTGTTAAATCACTCAGTAAGTAGTAATTTGCAAAGGCAGCTCTAGAAAGCCAATGCATATTTATGTATGGTTTATGGAAATTAATTCTATGATTTGTTTATTCATCCATTGAAAATCACCAGAGGGAGGGATCCTGATTGGGTGTAGACAGGCTTGATTGCCAATCATGCCAAGGTGAGTGAAGAGGAAGCAGTTTACTTCTAGTAACAGTGACTCTGGGCCCTTCTTGGTTTATTTGTGAAAGCAGAAACTAATATCAACCATGGAAATAGCAAGGACACTTAGGAGCAGCTCAACCAAAGTTAAGAAAGTCAAAACTTGTGCTTTTGTTCTTATGCACTACAGAAAGGATACTTTCCTTTGCTTCTATGACACAACTATTTGCTCTCCTTCCTGCTACACCTAGATGTCATCCCAGCCCTGCTGTGCAATGTTGAGGCTTCTAAGGATGGGGGCTTAATTTCTACTTTATGTGCCTGCCTTTTGGCCTTGTCCTATCTCATGGCTTAACCGACCCTCTCTTACTATTCATAAATAATGCAGTGGTTAAAAATCTTCAATTCACTATTGCTCAGCTATAGAATTTGAGGGCGAATGTGTTACATACTTTGTACCCATTTCTTCTCTTATTGAGATTAAAAATAATGGACCTATCACAAGTCTTTCAGAGGAATTTAATAAAGTATTTTATGTATGATGCATAATATACAAAGAAAAACAATCATGAAAGCATTAGTTTAAAATCTGAAAGTGAACATGGAAAAGTATATATACATGAAAAATGTGTTAAGAAGTAGGGAAAATTAAAGCTAGAGAAAGTGTCAAAAGCAGAAATGTCAGCCAGAGTGCTCGCAGAGAGTCTTAAATAATGACTCAGATAGAAAAATCCCCTGATAACAAAGACACATCATGTCACCCTATGGGCAAAATGTGGATAGAAAAGGACCAGACAGAGACCTTCTATCCCATGGGTTGTAGTATCCAGTGGTGCTTAAATGCAAGAAAATTGATCAGCACCTATTAAACACATTGTTTTTTAGCCTAGTTGTCTAAAAACAGCAAAATTGGGCATGTTTTCCACTCAAGGTGTTTGTTATTTTGTGACAAACTTGGAAACCACTTTGACGCTACTGTTCACTGGAACAATATTGCCTTGGAAGGGGGAAGACAAGAGGAGAGAAATTTTCAGGCCATTCCCTTCTATCTGCTACTGGCTAACCTCTACCAGAGAGCACTTTCCAAATCATCTCCTGACCCCTTCAGGAGCTACTGGGAAAGCACATAGTGTCGTCACCTTTTTGGTGAAGCATGTTCAAGTCCCATGGAGCTGAAGACCCAGAGACAAAGCCACAAGTTGATTTAAGAGATAAGAAAATGTAGACAGAAAAAAAATCTAATCTAACTTTACCATGGATATTCATCAGGGTCAACAAACATTTTTGGTAAAAGAACAAATATTAAATGTTATAAGCTTTGCAAGTTGAACAAGTCTCCATTATAATTACTGAGCTCTAAATGTACAAAATCATCCATGAAGAATACATAAATGAATATGACTGTGTTCCAATAATGCTCTTATTTACAGAAATAGATATAATAGTTCTGTACAGCAAAGCACAATTTGTTTATAGAGGAAATGAAGGCTAAATTCAAGATCCAAATCTAGGGTGCCCTGTTCCACAGCTCTACATGTAAGGAAAATCTTTCATCAGTTAAATGACATTGAAATGCATGCAGTGATTTTTCACATGATAATGTAGTTGAATCTCAAAGACATCATGTCAATTGAAAAACGGCGAATAGGATACCTATACAATTGTATGACTAAAGTAAATTATAACAAATTAGTAAACAGTATTGAATGCTGTTGATAGATTCATGATAATTTCCTGGAAGACTTTTTGAGTACCTGGAAAAGTTTTCAGGATTTCATAGCTTTTAAATATAGGATAACACCGGGCACAGTGGTGCACACCTTTAATCCCAGCACTCAGGAGGCTGAGGTAGGATGATAGTTGTGAATTCAAGACCAGCCTGAGCTACAAAGTGAGCTCAAGGCCAGCCTGAACTGCATACCAAGACCCTGTCTCAAAAAAGACAAAAAAAAAAAAAAGATTTTAATGAATATTGATAAAATCAGAGAATACGAAGCAATAGAAATTTTGAGGATATTTCTGCTGTCTTCATTTATTTGTTTGTCTAGTCAGTAAGAAAATAGCTCTTAATTACTATTTTGCATTGAAATACTAATAATAACTTGTGAATTCGCAGAGGCCTGGTAATGATAATCCCTGCCCTCAAGGTAGACAGATATCAACTATATGATGGAAATACTCAGAATCATCAATCTAGGGCACTGTGCATGCCAGTGGTAGAGAATCCTAATCTAACTGTGAACTGCAAGGAAAACTTCCTCTCAGAAGTGATGTTTACGGATGAGAAGGAGTTAGCTAGGTGGAAAAGAAGTAGAATATTTCATATATAGAGAAGAGCATGCTAAAGCCATAAAGCAAGAAAGATCCTTGATCATGCAAGGCATTGGAATCAATTTCACCAGGTTGGAGTGGAAAAAATTGAAAGAGATATAGTATAAAATGAGGCTAGAGAGATAGTCCATGGTTAGATTAACAGCACCTTTCAGTAAAATATGGAAATGAGCATTTAGCCAAAAGCCAAAGGTTGGCTACATAACACGTATTTAAAAGATGCTGACTTCTGAATTTCCTGATTATGAAGCACATTTTACTTGGAATATCTGAGCACTGGATAGTGAGTGTCAGTGATGAGTTTATTCTTTTGGAAATGTCTCTTTTCGACTCTAAGCATTGCTCATTCATTTCTACCTTAAGAGATAATGGTTCACCTCATTAAATTCTTTCTCCAAAGTTATGCTTCTTTGTCATGTTTTGCAAACTACACCCCATTACTTGTGACCTAGTCTAAACGTATAGTAGACAGCGATCCTTCATTTCCCCAACTTGATTTATTGACTCTTTATATTCTCTCTGTTCCCCTCTCCCCCTCATTTGTTTATGACTTTGCTAAAATGTATATTTTTAAAATCTTTTCCTCAGTTGATTTTCTCTTATGTTTGTTTTCTCATAATTAGTTTCTGCTCATAGTTTTATGTCCTTTCTTGTATTCTCATTAGCCTTATTTTGTTGCTGTTTGTCCTTATTTCAAATTCTTTGTACAATATTTGTCTTACAGTACTTGATATTTTTTATTTTCTACTTTACAGATTTATACTGTAACATGTCTTCTGTATATAGTTACTATTCTTATACGTTTTTTATGTTTCTTTCATTTATTTTTAATTATCTGTAGATATTTATATTTTCAAAGTTTCTTTGCTTCTTTATTGGTTTTGTACCAAGAAATTATTTTTCGAGTGTTTCTTTTTGTATACTTCTACATGTAGCTTTCTGACAATATATTATTTCATTAAGTTTTAAGAAAGCTGCCTGAAAGATACTATTTCTTTGATATTTGTTTTGACTTTGTGGCCCATTTTTTACATTTTATTTTTTATGAGTCATTCATCATGTTCAAAAACAGCTGCTGAACCCAAATTCATACAATTGATTTTGTCTGCACTGTTCTTGCTTCATTTTGGACTACAGCTTATAGAAAGAAGTCACATTGCCCTGCTCAACTTGCCCATTTCTATGACTTCAGAATGTGTTTCTTCACTTCACCTGAAGATTGTAGGGTGACAAATTTCAAAATCTTTAATTTGTTTATTATAAGCACTAGCCTTTGGGCATCTGATTTCCATATCTCTTGTGCATTTTTCTAGTGTTTGGTTCTTTGTTTGCACAAATGGATATAATTCTGATCATAGATTTTTGTCCCCTTCCTTCCCTATATGCTTAATTGGATCACATTGCAAAGAGAAAGGTGCAAGTATAATGTCTTTGTTGAAAAAGAAACTGTCAAGAGAAGGTCACCTGGTTATTTCATGGGTGTGTTACAGCCCTGATGCTGTGGGCAATAGCAGAGGTTGCACATACCTTCTGAGCTGGCTCTGGAAGAGGCCTATTGTACTCCTGATGTCTAGTATTGAGAGGAAATCATTAGTCAGTTTACAACACAGCTGGAGAAAAGATGTCACCCTAAAGAATCTCAGAAAAAATGGTTAAGCTTTAATAGAGGGAGTGGCCTAAACAAATCAGATGCACAGCTTCAAGAAAATTTAGGTAAATTGACAGAAAATGCATTATTTTAGTCCACTTCTGGTTTCATTCAGATGCTTGGGATGCAACAGCCATTAAAGCAGGCAACATTCTTGCTTTTGTAAATTTATTTTCTAGAAAAGGGAACCTCAAAATAAACACATAAACAAATATATTTCTCAGGTAGTCGTAACCATCAAAATAAAAAACAAAGAAAAAATGTACAGAGGCTTATAGAGAAGAACTATTATTTTAAATAAGTTGGTTAGAAAAGTCCACAGTATAAAGATGACATCTGAGCTGTGTCTCAATAAAATTAGAAACCCTCAACATGCTGAGGAATGCCAGAAAGTCGAATGTAAATGCATGAAACTCTCTGCCTTGACTGTAGTCGCTCCGTGTCTATTGACAGCGGGAGATGCCAGGCCAGACCTTGCCAGTCAGCCTCGGGGTAGAGGATGAGCAGCCTGACAACACAACAGCCCGCTTTCCCGTGACGCGCCCCGGGCCGGCCTCCTAGCCTTTCCACATACGCACTGCTGGGGGCAGCTCCGCTATCCTCCTTTCTTTATTTTTGCAGTGAGGTAGGTTCACATGGACAGACTATTTTTTTGCAACATTTTCAGCTCTTGAGAACGCAGCATTCATTCTGCTTCTGATTTCCAATGTCTGGAGTAATTTTTTTACTTTTTTATGCAGATGCTAAAATTATCATTCATTCTTCTATTCCAAGTCCCTCTTACCCTCTTCCTTGTTCAAAGCATTTGAAAATAACATAATAAGCAAAACCTCATCATAAAATGTGGCATGAGAGGAGCTGAGCATCCTTGCTAATGCTACAAGGACTAAGGATCCAGAAAATAATGGACTCTTCTAATTAGAAGCCAAGAGCAATTCCTTGGTTGCCTCTGTCTCTGGGAGCACTTAGCACAGTGTGTGGCATCTACTTGACTCTCGACAGAAACTTGGAGCTGAATTTAACAATAAGTCTGTGATTCTCAGGGAAAAATTGGGTCAGAGAAATTTATCAAAACCCTCAGAATACAAAACCCAAGGTGCAAAACAAGGGCCAGGGATATAGCTCAGTGGCCCAGCACCTGCTTGGCAAGCACGAGGTCCTGAGTTCAACTCCTAGTACCAAAAAACCCCAAACAAACAAGGTGCAGAGCAGACCAAAATGATTGTTAGTCAACAAACAACAGGTCTCTTTGAATAATCTTCTGTGTTCTGTTACTATCACAAAATACCTGAAATAAACAATTTTAAAGGCTAAAAGTCTTCTTTTGACTGTTTCAGAAGTTTCAGTCCATGATTAGTTGCCTCTGTTGCTCTTGGATCTATGGTGAGGTAGAAAGCTTCAGAGTGACAGCACACAGCAAAGGAAATGCTCACCCCACTGCAGTCAAGAAGCAACAAAAGAAAGAGAGAAGGGCTGAGATCTTAATCCCTCGGCCATATCTCCATCAGGCCCCATCTTAAACTTTCTTCCACGTTCCAGTATTCCACAGGCTAAGCACCTGGCCTTCAACACATGAACATTCCAGGACATTCAAGACCCCAGCTACAGCACATTTCCCTCATACCCCACTGCACTCACCTTGGCCACCAGTGCTAGCAATCACAAGTCATGTATGTGTGCTCAGTCTGTGCATAGGGAGCGGCTAATAATTGCAGATTGGGACGCAAAATATCCTGGATGAGTGGGCCTATACAAAATACTGACACAGAATGACCTGAAATTATCTCTCCTTTAAGATCCTGACTTAGTTCAGCAATATGAATTCAGTCAAAACAAAAAGCAAGACTCTTTACACTTTGAGGCTTTAAATCTTCTCTGGAACCAGATAAAATTCTTGGGTTGTATAGTGTACTGCAGCAGCCATCACAGCTGCTCCGTACTCTCACAAATGCCTTTGTCTCCCCGCCATCCTGCCCACACCTCACATATCTACCAGGACCCAGAGGTGTCCAGAATGGGCTTGGGACATAATGCACAGGCCATGAGCTTGGAAGCAAGCTCGAAGTCTCACTTTTCCTTTAACAATTTATATGGAAGAATGGACATGGCATTTTATCCTTAAAGTTACTGTAAGGACCAACATTCTACTCTCTGTATGAATTTAACTATTTTTGCTACCTCATGGGAGTGAAGTCATGTAGAATTTGTAATTCTGACATTGGATTATGTCAATTAACATAATGTTCTCAAATTTCATTCATGGTGTTGTTTGTGGTAGTATTTCTTTCTTTTTAATACCAAACAATACTCATATATTGTATGATCATAATATTTATATCTATGTATACATATTTATCTTAAATCCACACACTGGGAAAGAAAATATAGAAAATCAATGAGTACAAAATTTCAATCAAAAGATAAATCATGTTCTAAAATTTTTTTGTACAGTATTGTATCTATAGAAAATAATGTATTAAAAACTTTAAAATTTTTCAAGAAAGTAGATTTTATGTTAAATGACCTCTACACAATAAAGTAATAAAAAAGAATATCAGTGCTGGGATCATTTTAATGTTCAATTCAGGTTTGTCATCCATAATTTGAAAATCTTTCAGTTAATAGAACTCAATACCATAAATGTTAAATTGTTAAAACAATGTGTATATGTGTATATGTGTCATTCTTTCAATAATTCAGTATAAACAATTTTATAACATTCAAGATTCAGCTAAATATTATATACCTACTATGTTGGATACAGTATGCTATGGGCTTAAGAATAACAGAAAATTAGGAATAGGTAGAAATTTTTTTAAACTAAGAAGTGATTGTGTAAATGGTACATTAAATTCAAAATTAATTGTGAAACTTTGGAAGTGCAGGGTGCTCGTTACGTGTTTATACCTACCACTGACCTGGAGATTTTAGTTAATGTAGTGAGATCAAAATGTAAAAAAAAATAAATGAGTAAGAAATAAAAATGATCAAAACTAGATTATAGATGATACAATATAGAAAACCCAAGAATATATACAAATTAACTGTTAGAATGATGAAAGATGTTTATTAAAATATTTACTGGGTAGAAAGTTGATCCATAAAACACCAGAAATGAATAGCAATTATAATTTTCTAAATGAGAACTTGTAATTGCAATAACTTCCAAAAAAGAAGGGATTTAGAAAGCAACAATCTATAAAATCTTAATGTAGGAAATTATAGAGCTTCTTTTAAGACATTAAAGAAAATTTCTATAAGTAGAGCTACACTTTACATTCATAAGGTGGAAGATTCAATGTCGTAAAAATAGATGCTACATTTATGGGTAATCATTTTATCATGTATGTCTGAAATTACTTCAATATTTAACTTTAAAAATTTAGAGCTAAATACTACTTTAAAAAACAAATAAGGGATGAAGTCGTTTTTCTGGACATTCATGTGCACAAACCTGGTGACAAAAGACAGTTGGATTTTATCTGAATTTTATTTAATTCTTTATTGTTTGTTGAAACTCATCTATATCATCAGTAAGGACAAGTCAGGTGGAATCACAATCCCTCACCTGAAATTATACTACAAAGCTACTGTAATAAAATCAACCTGGTACTGGCTAAAAAACAGACCTGAGGATCAATGGAACAGACTGAAAGATGCAACCACAACGAAAAACCCACTCAGCTACCTAATATTTGACAAAGGGGTCAACAAAACCCACTGGAAAAAAGAAGGCCTGTTCAATAAATGGTGCTGGAAAAACTGGCTTGCCTCTTGCCGAAAACTGAAAATAGACCCCAGTCTATCACCATGCACCAAACTCGGGTCAAAATGGATCACAGACCTCAATATTAAAACAGAAACTCTAAATCTATTGGAAGAGAAAGTAGGTAAAAATCTTGAAGACATAAGAGTAGGCAGAGAGTTCGTGAACAAAAATGAAACTGCAAGGGAAACACTTCAAAGAATCAATAATTGGGACCTCATTCTACTGAAAAGTTTTTGTACATCTAAAGAAATCACCAGCAAAGTAAAAAGAAAACCCACAAATTGAGGAAAAATCCTAGCTGGCTGTCCCTCAGTCAAAGGTCTTCTATCTAGAACATACAAAGAATTAAAAAACATGTACCTGTCCAAATTCAAAGACCCAATCCAGAAATGGGCATCTGAGATGAATACACTATTCTCAGACAAATAAATACAAATGGCAAATAAATATATGAGAAAATGTTCCACATCCTTAGTCATTCGAGAAATGCAAATAAAAACAACATCGAGATTTCATCTCACCCCAGTAAGACTGGCCAGTATGAAAAAGTCATCCAATAACAGATGCTGGCGAGGCTGTGGAGAAATAGGGACTCTATTACACTGCTGGTGGGAATGCAGACTGGT
>PVLD010014712.1:0-39724 GCA_004027595.1 Dinomys branickii | reverse complement strand
GCAGCTATTCCCCTTCTGGGTATTTTCCCAGAAGATCTGAAAACATCATATCACTCTGATATATGTGCACCCATGTTTATAGCAGCGCAATTTGTAATAGCTAAAATGTGGAAGCAACCCAAGCGTCCATCCACAAAAGATTGGATTAAAAAACTGTGGCATTTTTATATAATGGAATATTATTCAACTATAAAGAAAGACAGTTTTGGGGACTTTGTAGGCAAGTGGTCAAAACTGGAGTCCATACTCATAAGTGAAATAAATCAGCGGTACATATGCAGGCAACGTATTGTATCACTGGTGTAAGAACCTGAGGGTGGAAATATAAACTAAGAGACATGAAAGAAATCTGTTCAAAAACAAAGAACAGATGGGACAAGGGAAAGGAGAAAAGAAAGAGACAAAAATGTATGTATGTATATGTGAATATACATATATGCAGGAGGGCTCACATGGTTCTACTATTGTATGATATCACTTACATTTGATCAATCTTGTATGTCTGTATGTGTTATCCTGAACACACACTTCGAAGATACCAATATGCAAAGCAGCAACTATTGGTCGTTTTTTTTTTTTTTTTTTGGCATTGGTTTTTTGTTTTTTGTGTTTTTCTGTTGTTGAGAGGATTAATTGTCTGACCAATTTTGCATGTCTGTATCTGGGTTCATATATATATACACTTCGAAGATATCAATAGGTAAAGCAACAACCACTGTTGAGCCCATGTCACCTTGTCTGTAGATCAGTTTTTACTGTACTATTTTTTATGCTAATTTGTGTCTGTGTGTTAATATGTTTTTGTGCTTTTATTTTTCCAAAAATAAAAAAAATTTAAAAATTTAAAAAAATTTAAAAAAAGAAGACCTCTACGTAAGTAAGTGACTTCCCAAGAATCATCTGTTTACTACATTGGTCGTCTTTCTCCACGCAAGGACTTCTATCTCTCACCGTAATGCTCACTAACTTAACAATACACACCATAGTTCCCAGGTTAACCTGTAACACACATAAAAGCCTTAGAGTTGAGAATCTAGTTATTAGTATCTACTTTAGCATTTGTAGAACATTGATTTGGTTACAGGCTAAATAATGGTAGTTTAATAACTCAAGGTGCCGGTAAGATGTATGCAAGATGTTGGTAGGCTTTGGAAAATTTGACCATTTGGAATTTTCCCCTTGCTAAGTTCAAGAGCTTCCTGCTGCACATTCAGCATGTTCCAGCAGTACCATCATTAAAGCCACTGCAGACACTCATTACAGAAGCTTGAAGTCCACCTTCGGAAAACAAGAGTGAATTAGTCACAGCTGGTTCTGCAGGACACATGCATTCTGATCAGCACTGGCTTCTCAACAATTTGTAAGGCCCTGCAAACAGATTGTGAAAACAATCCTCTCCACTCCAAACAGATAAAAGAAGCAGATATTTATATATGTTTAATCATTTATTCATTTTTAGATTTTTTTAATCTTTGCATCTATTTTTTTCAATAAATAGTTATGGGGTTTTCTTTGTACCATTTGCTGTGTAAAGTCTTGGATATGCCATGTAAACAAATAAAAAATAAAAGATGTCCTTGCTCTCAGAGAGCTTATAGGAACAGAAATTTGCTATATAAATGTGAATATCTATTCTTTTATTCAGACAAATTGTAAGTGTCATGGTTTGGGGAATATTTTGCAAAGGAGAACAATATAATACAGGATACATAGTTTATAAGATTATTTATAATAGTCATGCACAGAATCACATACAAGAGAGTACAGGAAATCTGTCTACATACTATAGACCAGGAATCCAGCTGAAGGCCTTGATCCTGCAATAATGTCCTACATGAGTCCAGCTGAATACCTAGAGCTCATGACAATGCCTCCCACGAATCCAACTGGAGGGCCAGAGCCCATAACAATATCTCATGCAGGCCGTTTCATGGGTCTGTGCTGGGAAGGTCCAAAGGTCAGTGGTGGAATCTAGAAAGTCTGTGCCAGCAGGATGGAGGATTTGTGTTAGCAGGCTGAAGGATCTGCACTGGAGCCAGAAAGTGATGGTCAGAAGAACCAGAGATCCCTGGAAACGTACCATTGCCATCCTCAGCAACAGTGAGGTCCCGAGCAACTCCATGATGACCAAGATGGCCGAGATCCCATCAGGGAAGCCAATGCAGCAAGCTTCTCCAGGAGACCTGCAGTGCACCATCTTCCCCTCCGGAGCCAAGAAGTGATGTTCAAAGTGAGGACCAGGGCTCTCCCAAAGTGAACTGAAGCTATTCTCAGTGCAAACAAGGTCCTGAGCTCCTTGGAGGATGAAAACAACCAAGTTCAAAAAGCTAGCATGATGAGCTCCTTCAAAAGGACCAACAGCTCCTTACACCTTGGGAACTGGTAAGCTCCCAACAGCCTAACTTCTCCCATTCTGCCTTTTATGCTGCTAGAAACAATCCTCAGGTGGGCCTCCCACACCCAGCACTACGCACACTCAATTCAGCTGGGGGTTATAAGTTTACTATCAGTTGTCATCCACTACAGTGGGAAACAGGTGGAAAGAGAATAATGAGGAGGAAGTTCTTGGATAGAGCCCTTCAGAGTAGGCTCCATGAAAATCAGGCCGAAGGAAAATGTTTTAAATCTCTTGCAACCCTCTACATTTCTTGGCAGCAGCTCTCCTCTAGCTACCTTGTGTTGCAGACCACATGACTGAAAGCACAAAACTTTGCAACACTCCCGGAACATGTAGACTCAAGACATGTTTCCACATTAATCCCAACATTTTCTAACCTACTGGAGAAAATATATCGGAAAGTAAATGAATGATAGCAACTTTATTACTGAATTAACCCCAGACACATTTTACTTGAAAAATCCAAGTGCAGCATTCAAGTATTTTGTACCACTTTTAATGACAAGTTATTTATAGAACATCTCCCAAGTAATTGTGGTATGGCAGTTTTCTGGTACCATAGCTGAGATCCCTCCTCTAACCTGTCTCATATGCACTGTTCTCTTAAATCCAGTACCTTACTGAAGAGATAGTCAAGGTCTCTTGTTCCACAAAACTATATTCACCCCACCTATGCATAGTTAATAGTATCACCTTTAGCATATATAGAACATTGGTTTGCTCTCTATTGCATTCTATTTAAATCTAATGCTGTATATCATCTTGCTGATTTCCCATTATCTACCCTTAATTATGAGATGGTGATGAGTTTTGTAAAGACGTACCCATAATTCCGTTCTAAAAATTAGGATCTTCATGAACAGTCTCTAAAATTTCATTCATTCAAAAACATGTAATGAGCACATCATAATTATCTTTAGGACTATTTATTACATTATGTGTAAGGCTCTTGGGGTGCACTATACCATCAGCAGTAAACATAGTGAATATAGTAACTGCCTTCATGTATCTCAAAATTTAGAGAATACTTTAAAACTAGGTACTGTTTCAAAAGATAGAGATATAGAAGATGGATATTTTGTGGAGAAAAAAAAGATGACTTGATCAAAGGACCAGTGGTAGGAAATAGCAATATAGACCTTGCAAAGAGAAATAAGGTGGTAATATACAAATTAGAGAATGGGGTGGTATGTAGGGTATAATATAAAGAAGTTTACCAGCAGGTCACAGAAGTTCTGAAATGCCCTATTCAGGAGTTTTGTCATTAATTTGGGGGTAAGAGAAGACTTGAAGATGATTGAGCAAATATGCAGAAGAATTTATTATGAAGATTAAGCTTCTTATCATAACATATTAGACAAAATAAGACGATGTTCTCCACTTTTTACTCCTCATCCATTTACTTAACCATATTTTGGCATAATGTTAGAAAAAGAGAGAGGGAGGAAAAAGATTTATGGTATGCACCAGATATGCCTGGATTGTCATGGTCTGAGAAGTGGCCATTATAAGCAGTTAGTTCTACTCTTTAATTTCTATTAGAAACAATGGGGTCTGTTTTGCCATCCTAAAAGACAGTTGTTATTTAGTACATAATATGTTAAAGGCAGAAGCAAAATAAAACAAAACAAAGCAAAAAAAACCCCACAAAAACCAATAAAAATGATTCAGATTTCAAAGCAAAATAGGAAATTAACAATGATTATTCCATTGCATATTGTTTTCTTCAATGTAGTTCCTCAGATTATAAGATACAGGCATGCAAAGTTTCAAACAATATAAGCACTAACTGTTCCTCTCAATGAACTGACAGAAATCAGTAGTATAATTATCTTAGCTAACTTGTGTGTGTGTGTGTGTGTGTGTGTGTGTGTGTGTGTATTTCCCTTCCTTTCTTTTCTTCTTTACCTCATCCCACTTGTTCTTTCCTGTTAAGCAGTTTCTTTCTCTTTCATAATATCTATTGTACCTTTTGGAACTTATTTATTCTTTCAGTTTCTTACACTAATAAACTGTATATGTGTAAATGTTTAACTAGATGAATTTTGACAGACGTACACAACTGTAAAATTACAGCAGTCAAAATCTAAACACATCTGTTACACAAAACATTGCTTGTGCCCCTGCCCAGTGTTTCTGCTCCTCCCTATCACCAAGCAAACACTGGTTAGATTTCTGTCCCTATAGCTTAGTTTTGATTTTCTAACATTTATAGATGGAATTGTACAACATGGCTTCTTTGGTACATGGCATCTTTCACTCACAGCAATTTTGATATTTATGTTTTTTGCATATGAGTGCTCTATATCAGTGTAGCTTATTATATAGACAAATAGACCATACCTTGTCTATCAGGTCACTCATTGGTTAAGACTCCCATTGTTTTCTGTTATTTGCTACTTCAGTAAAGCTTTAATATGCAATTATATGTAAGTCTCTGCATAAACACGTGAACTCATTTCTTTTGAGTGAACATAGAGGAGCAGAATTTCTGGCCTAATTGACCAGTACATATTTAATTTTGAGAGAGAAGCTGTTAAACAGTTTTCCAAATTAAAGAGGTTGTTCCATTGCATATTTTCATCACAAAGTGTGAGAATGTACAACCTCTTCTGCTCTTCAGCAGCACTTAACTATTGTCAATTGATTTTAAAATTACTGTTTTAGAGTATAATTTACATATAATAAAATCTTTTCCTTTTAACTATAGATATATATTTTACAAATTAGTACAATTACATGTACTACCACCAAAATTGAGATGCAGCATATCCATCACCCCAAAACTTTACACATGACCCTCAATATCTTTCCCCTGTGGCAGCCCTTGAAACCACTGATGTGTTTCCATCCCTTAAGTTTTGGCTTTTTCACAATTTAATAAATGAATTCATAGAATACAACATTTTTTGTGTTTGCTTTCTGCCACTAGAGTGATGCTTCCGAAGTTGACCCATTGATATATGAGTAAATGCTTCTTCTTACAGCCAAGCAGTGTAGTTCTCCATTACATCATCCCTCTACTTTTCTATTGGTGAACATTTGATTTTTTTTTTTCTTGCAGCACTGGGAATCGAACTCAGGACCTTGCACTTGCCAGGCAGGTGCTTATGCCACTGAGCTATATCCCCAGCCCTGAGTTGTTTTAAGTTAGCTCTATATGTGTATTTATTTCATAAATACCTAGCTGTAAGATTGCTGGATCTCATGTAAAATGTTTCTCTAACTTGGTTAGAAACAGATAATGTTTCTCATAACAGTTCAAACAATTCTTGATACTTTCCTCAGCAACATTCTGTATCATCAATAAATTTTGTGATATTTCTATGTGATATCTTTGGGAATTTTGCTAATGTCTAATGGTTTTGACCATTTTTTGGTGCTTACTGGATATTTATAAATCTTTCTGTTAGAGTGCTTCCATAAATCTACTGCCTTTCACCATTTCTATTTAATCATTTGTGGTATTAAGTTCTAATATAGTCATATAAATTTTTCATTTAACAAGTATTTGGTGCACATTTTGTTGACTGTATCATTCAACAAATGAAATTTTTATTGCTGCCTTTAGATATAAATGACAATAATAAAACACACATAATCATTGTCATAATATCTTAATTCCAATAACTTTAAAACTTTATTAGAATTAAGAAATTATGACAATATTCTTTCCTAACGGACAAAGGTACAAGAAGATTTTACTTCTATGATTAACAGCTACAGTGACTTTATTCTAAAGTCTTTCAATTTCTGTAGCTCTGTATAGTTTACAAAACACAGATGAGTTGATTTGTTTAATACAATGCTCTATGTATTCAGTATTTTTTTCTATATTTTATATAATTTTATTGCTATATCTATTGAACATATTTTCCTTTAAAACATGGAAATTTTCAACTCTAACTTGGATTTTTCAAATCTTTTAGGAGTCTACTTAGCTTTTTCTACTGGTAGTGCAGTTATATTAACTGTTTTAATATTCTTGTTATTTTTAATATATTAGTTCTTCAATTTCAAGATTTTCTGCTCATATAAGACAAGTATTTACCATTTTTCTATGCTTCATAATGGTTTATTAAATGTCAGCCTTTGCAAATTTTATATTTTCAGTACTTTTTATTTCATTGGTGGTACTAGGGATTGAATCCAGGGGTACACTACCACTGTTCTACAACCCCAATCCAATTTGTGGATTTATCTATTTATTCATTCATGCATTTTTTTAAAATTTTGAAACAATGTCTGAGTTGCCCAGGCAGGACTCAAATTTGCATTCCTTTGGTGGTGGGATGCAGGTGTGTATCACCATGCCTGACTAGTACTTGTATATGTCAATGGACTTTTCTTCTGGAATGTACTTATATTCTTCATAGTTCTAGTAAACTATGAGAAGTGTTCTGTTTACTGTCAATTATTTTCACTAATGATACTAATGATGGAAGACCCTTTATGAACTATATCCTAGACTGAGGCCAGTAGCACAGAAGTACTAAATATCAGGATGGTGAGTCCAAAGTATTAGGGAAGCTTATATGAAGGAGCTGTGGCATGTCCTACATTCAGACAGCAAAGGAAGAGGTCACCTAGGACATGTCTCCAAAGAGGGTGTCAGCATATGGTTATATGAAATTCAAGGAGTTTGGCTAGGCACAGAAATGTGGCTGTGATTTTTACATTTAATACATAATTGACCTTTCAGTATTTCAGCCAAGGTACTACACAAATTTATCAGTGTCAAAAAATGCCCAAAGCTTCAGGTTAACCACAATTGACCCAAAGCATAATGGGTCAAATAGGGGACACACACCCTGGTCAAAGCCTGGATCACATTGGTGTAACAGGGCAGCTGGCAAGGATCCATCCAGGAGATGCTCTAAGAGCCCAGAGCCACCAGGAAGCCAAAGAGGGTGGGTTTGGGAGAAGCACTTCTCAAAGCAGCATATAGGACAGGAACAGAGACAGCCCTCACAGTCCGACAGCCATTACCATCTACTGATAGAGGACATGTGCTGTTTCTTCTGCTAAACCTTTCAGAAAAGTTGAGAGTCTGGACCAGATATTCCTTATCAATTTTGGATATATTAAAACACAGAGATCACAGAGGATAGAGAAGCATCTTGTTATTCCAGGTACTCAAGAGGCTGAGGCAGGATTGAAAATTCAAGGCCAGCCTGGAAACTCAGAAGACCCTGTGTCAAATATAAAAAGAGCCAAGGAAGTATCTCAGTAGTTAAATACTTGCCTAGAATACACTACACCAAATTCAAGTCACACTATGGAAAAAGTAAACATTTATGACTTCCATGTGCTAGTAGCACTAGTTACTCTTATGGCCAAGCCAAGTGCCATAAACCAGTGACTACCTTCCCTATTTGGACCTTTTTTAAATCTAAGAGCAAGTATGTGTATTTCCAGATCTTTTGTAGAGATTGAAGACGTTCCTTGCAATGTAGAGCTTTCCTTTACAGGACTGTTGATGCTACTGTTGGGAAGAAGTGGCAGTGTGTGAGCAGGGAGTGGGAGAACTGTCTCCAAATGACTATGCAACGACACCAACCTGGTGTGAATCATGCATGCTATGCAGAGCTTAATATCTCCTTCTTCAAAACACAGGCTGACTTTTTAATTTGGCCCAGTTTTAGGGATTTGGTGGACAGTCCCTTCCCATGGCCTTCAGCTTCAAAACCTCCATTTTAAGTATCTCTTTTAGTCAACATGTCTTATCAGTGAAGAAGCTCCCAAAAAGCAAATTCAGTGGAAAGCTGAGGGTTTTTTAACTGGTAAATCTTCATGGTTGAAAGCTTGGATTTGAAATATGATTTTCCTCAGATCGAGTCACATTAGCAGTATGCGATTATACACTAATGCAGTGCTGTCCCTACACCCCACTGCAGCACAGCAGACTACAGAGCCTAGACCAGCTTTCCAGTCTATCCAGACCTGTGCGCAAACAGAACGCACAACACAGATTTTGCATTTATACAGAAATTTTAATTGTAAACAATTTGAAGGCAGCCATGTTGCTGCATGACAGCAGACAGAAGTGTCTGCCAGCTGCATCCTCCTCCTCAGTATTCCTCTCCTTCTTCTGCCTCTGCTTCCACAGAATCCACGCCCACCTCTTCATAATCCTTCTCCAGCGCGGCCAGGTCCTCCCGGGCCTCAGAGAACTCCCCTTCCTCCATGCCTTCTCCTACATACCAGTGCACAAAGGCTCGCTTGGCATACATGAGATCAAACTTATGGTCCAGGCGGGCCCAGGCCTCAGCAATGGCAGTGGTGTTGCTCAGCATGCACACAGCTCGCTGCACCTTGGCCAGGTCTCCCCCTGGGACCACAGTGGGGGGCTGGTAGTTAATGCCCACCTGCCAGAGAAGGGAAACAGACAATGAATATTATATTGGTTTTATAAATGACAGTTTACTGAAACAAAGCCCTTTAAAACTGGTACCACATTCTTTGCTTTATCTATTAACATTTGATACCCTTGGATCCTATAATCTCACTTCCTGATTCACCAACACAAGATCATGAATAAATATGTCTATGTGGACTTTTTAATGGCAAAACTGGAAACAAACACTCATCATAGAGAATGATTTAAAAACGTTATACATCCACACAGTAAAATGAGAATCCTGCCCTGGAACATAAGCATGTCCAAACTGCAAAGTAAAAAGAAAAGTGAGTGCAGTCTATGTATTTTTGTGTATATAATCTTTTCCAGTAAAATACTTTGACTAAAACCTCAGATAGGTAGGGGAATATTATGTTAGCACTGAAGGAGGATAAATATATGCGAACATGCTGAGGCAGTGACCCTCCCCTGCCCTGGTGAGTACACAATAGTTAGCAGCACTTAAGCACAAAGTCAGGCTCCAGAGGAGTTGGCAGGGCAGGAAGATGGACACAGGTTTTTTACTCTGCTCAAGAGATATCTTCCTACAATTTTAAGTCCAGGTCAACCAGCTTGCTCAAGTGGCAGTGCTACCAGTTTTCTGTTCTGTGGGGCCAACTATGTGCAGTAAGGTGGGTCTGCTACTTACAGAAAAGGAATATGCATCTTTTGCCTTTGTTTATAGGACCTTTGTCAGTCAAAATCACCTGAACAAAAGCCATCAAATACATTAAATAGGCACAGAACATCCCTCATAGGACAACAATGGTCTGGGGAAGAGGAAGAGGACTTTGGGTTTTCAGTCTTCCACGCTATTTTAATCCCATAGACCAACCTCCATATTGGCTCAGGGAACTCAGCTGAGGGAAAATGCAGGGAAGGCGCAGCATGTCCACAATGCCTGTCACCGAGGCTGGCCCAGACAGCTTCACCTTCCAGACTGCTTGCCGACTTAAGAAAAAATTTCTCTGCTCAACTCCAGGTAACTGAATATGCAGAACGGAAGCTTTCAGCTCCTACCTCTAACCTCTAACTAAGGCCTGCAATCCTCCTACATAAAATTTAATATATATTTCTATGTTGGAGAAATCTGTTGTAGATTTTACCTTTTTCTGTGAGTTACTGTTAAGTCTAGCAACATAAAGATAGTCTTTGCCAGGGTGTTTTTGTAAAGTGGGTCTGATGCCAGGGTGTTTTTGTAAAGTGGGTCTGATAGAGGTCAACAAGTTATGTCTAATAGCCAAGTTGAAGTCATTGAAAGTTAGAACAATATCCATATTCTTATGACTCTTTTCATGTCATTTTCCATCTAGAAATGACCCTGGAATTTGCAAATCCCAAAGGCTTAGGAATTCATCAGCGCTGACAACTGTGGGGTCTACAGCTGTAGTGGGCAGGGAAAACCACCATAGACAAGGGTTGTTAACAAACTAGAGGTCCAAAAGTTATAAAACACAGGTATAGTGAAGCATTTAGCCCAGTAATCACAATAGGTCCTACAGCCTGACATTCTAAGATGTGGCTACCAAAGATGTGGTGCTTTTCCTTTGGTAGACATCTCACTGTAACCTTAAACACTGGGGCCATCTGAATCTCCTGCATGATTTTGTGTGTTAGGCAGGGTTCCCAGTCTCATTTGGAGAAAGAAGAGAGATCTTCCCTTTGCCACACAGTCAACACTAGGATACACATTTCAGATACCATTTGCAGTATGTAGCAGAGCAGTTCCCTTGTGATCTATAGGAAGTCAGGTTTTGACACAGTTTGACAAAAAAAGAATGTAATACTGTATTTACAAAAACACAAGTGTTGCCTAAAATTCAGTGCTATCAGGTGACTGAAGTCATGAAAAGTCTAAAACTCATCATTCCTGCCACACATAATGGCATCACAGAGCCTGGCACATGCCTTAAGCTCTAAGTGAAGTACTGGGGAAGTGAGACCAGTATCAGCAGTCAGAATATCGAGGCTTTGGACACTTAAAAGGAGTCTCAGCCTCAGTCTTCTACTATTTTTTGAATTCTTTATGGACTGGTCCAAGGCTTCACACAGCACCCGGTAAGCACTCTCTCACTGACTGAGCTATAGCTCCACCCTCCATCTTCTAAAATATCAGATATTGGCGATATGACCCCCATGAACATTAAAGAGTGGCAAAAAGTACATATTTGGTAAAGTATAGAACGCATAGCAAATTATTATTCTATGTGTTCTCCTTGCAGCTTAGCTAACATGGAAAGTGGCAGTCTCCCCAAAGGATGTAACAGTCTTCCCTCTGGAGTACAATGATTTTGCAATCCTGACAGATACAATGACTATACATCACTCAGCCCATCTTACCTTAAATCCAGTTGGGCACCAATCTACAAATTGGATGGTACGTTTGGTCTTGATGGTGGCAATGGCAGCATTGACATCTTTTGGGACCACATCCCCCCTATACAACATGCAACAGGCCATGTATTTGCCATGGCGAGGGTCACACTTGACCATCTGATTGGCTGGCTCAAAGCAGGCATTGGTGATCTCAGCCACAGACAGCTGTTCATGGTAGGCCTTCTCAGCAGAGATGACAGGGGCATAGGTGGCCAGGGGGAAGTGGATGCGGGGCTATGGTACCAGGTTCGTTTGGAATTCTGTCAAGTCCACATTCAGAGCCCCATCAAACCGCAGGGAGGCCGTGATGGATGACACAATTTGGCCAATGAGACGATTGAGGTTGGTGTATGTGGGGCGTTCGATATCCAGGTTGCGTCGACAGATGTCATAGATGGCTTCATTATCTACCATGAAGGCACAGTCAGAGTGTTCCAGGGTTGTGTGGGTGGTCAGGATAGAGTTGTAGGGTTCCACGACAGCTGTGGAAACCTGGGGGGCTGGGTAAATAGCAAATTCCAGCTTGGATTTCTTGCCGTAGTCTACTGAAAGCCGCTCCATGAGCAGGGATGCAAACCCAGAGCCAGTGCCACCCCCAAAGCTGTGAAAGATGAGGAAGCCTTGAAGTCCTGTGCACAAATCTGCCTGTTGAGAAATCAGATGACATGAGCCAATGCCTGCAGAAATCATGCCACCAATCTCTAATGAGACAGGCTCACTTCTCTCTATCTCTGTAAATTGATATGGACTCAAATAATCAATAATAAACACACATTACCCTTACAAGCAAAAGACAGCAGGCAACAAAGATCACCAACAGACATTAAACATTAAGACCTTACAGATACAGCTGGACTTGATTCTGACCTTCACAAGGGCGACCCCCTTCCATATAGAATGTCATCCACATGAAGCCTTCCCAGCACTCTTCTTACCAATTTGCGTATCCGGTCCAGGACCAGGTCCACAATCTCTTTGCCAATGGTGTAATGGCCTCTGGCATAATTATTGGCTGCATCTTCCTTCCCTGTGATCAGCTGTTCTGGGTGGAAGAGCTGCCTGTAGGTCCCCGTGCGCACTTCATCTACAAAGAGATCAAGTATTTTAGTTTATTTTACTCACCATGAGTACACACGTGGGGAACGGTTTTATTCTACAAAGCGCAGTGTTCATGGAAGGTCAACACTACCTCTTGTAAAAAATGCTTCTGCAAACCACAAATGCACTTAATGGCTCTAGGAAGGTAAAGTCAATTTATGGTACAAACACCAGCAGATCCACTTCCTACTTAAGAGAAAAAAGCTCCCACATGTTCAAACAAGCGATTCAACAGGTACATATTTCTTTTCGATGTGTTGCTAAATCAAAGGAAATAACTTAAAACCTTTACAAACTGGCCAGTAACCACGTCAGCATGCCTTTGGCAGAATAATTCCATTAGGAGACCCCATGTGGCCTGGGTTTTACAGACTGTTAAGTCACATTCTGTCATCTAGTGGGGGTAGTGAGAGGTATTGTTTTTCATCTCTTATTGCAACTTCTGTGGGCTTTCAATCTTGAGAAATCAAATTAAATGTTCTGTACTTACTTTTCCATGTCTATAAACAAGTCAAAAATCCTGTGCACGAGAGTGACAATCTCCATGGTATTATAAGATTCAGACACCACGTGAGGCTTTTATTAAGACTCTTCCACCCGCTCCAGGTAGGCTCCCAGCTGGGCCCTCAGCACATACCAACCACAGTGGGCTCCAGGTCGACAAATACCGCTCTGGGCACATGCTTGCCAGCTCCAGTCTCACTGAAAAACGTGTTGAATGAGTCGTCCCCACCACCAATGGTTTTGTCACTTGGCATCTGACCATCAGGCTGAATTCCATGTTCAAGACAGTACAATTCCCAACAGGCATTGCCAATCTGGACACCCGCTTGTCCCACATGGATAGAGATACACTCGCGCTGCAAACCAGAACACAAACATGAAACCCATTCATCTCCAAAACAATTGCAATTACATAAAATGTAAATATGACTTGATGTTATAAATCAGTATTTTGGTTTAAGGTTTTCTCAGACATAATGTTCCATAACTTCCCAATCATTTTATATCAGAACACCTACGTAACCAACATAAACAGAAGCATACTTGAATTACGAATAGGAATATGGTCATTCTAAACTCATCCTCTAAGCGATCAATTAAAAATATTTACAGCTATGTAAAATAAGCAGTCAAGAGCTTCTGTTTCTATTCCAGGATCAGATGTAATATTTTTTCTTAAGCAATGGTTTGCAAACACAGACAAAATTATGAAATAACAGTTTTCAGTCATGTGTCAAAAGCAGCATAAGACAGGGACTCATCAGAGGCCAGAAGTATACCTGATCACCCCAGATGCTTAGGGAGTTTCTAGACCGCCACTGAGACGAAAGAAAGGCCAAAAAAAAAAAAAAAAAAACTGCAGGGATCTTCCTGGATTGAGAAGACAGAATCTGGTGTAAGGGATGTTGATGCAGCTAGCAGTCATGGGATACATCAGACGAGAGAGCAGCAGCACAGAAAGAGCTGTGCAGATGAGCAGAGTTAGCCTGAGTCTATAGCTGAGTCCTGTTCAGCACACGTGGCTAGTGATAAAGCTACTGCAGCCAGGGAAGGGCGGGCAGGGCCATCCCTGCAGCTAACCTGGGGCAGGAAACAGCTCATATTCCCAACCCATCACTGGTGTTCAGACTTCCTGACTCACAAAGGACTGAAGAGCGTCCTTAGTAACGGGGCCAACTGAGGTCTGTACTACAGGCTGCTCTGAACGCTCACAAAAGCAAGCTTCCAAAGAATGCAACTGTTTCTCGGCATATTAATTGCATTCCAGAAAAATGCCTTCAAATATCTAAGAGTGACCCCAAAATATAAAAACCCAATACTTTAAAACTAATAAGGTCTAATATCCAATGTAAACCACTCAGGTATTAAAAAGTAAAAGGGATCTGTAATTCTAGTAGTCTGGGAGGCAGAAGCAGCAGGAACAAAAGTTCAAGACCAGTCTGGGTAACTTAGCCAGACCCTATCTCAAAATAAAAAAAAATGAAGTGAAAATATAGGTCAGTGGAATGGTATCAGTACCAAAACAAAGAAAAAACATTGACCAGAATAAAGAAAAAGCCACTAATACTAACCTAGAAATGACATACAAGGTGTGGTCAAAGGTCAAAATAATTGGCGAATATTTAAATTTTTACATGTGTTACAGTAAAAGACACATTGTCATTCAGCCCTCTCAAAACAGACCCTAGTTTCAAACACACTTATCCCCCATGTTATCACTCAGGAAGTCCTCTTTCTTAACTGTCTTTAGTTCTGGGGTCCTTGCTGCCTGGATGTTCAAAACATTTACATCTTAAGGCCAATCTGACTTTGGGGATGAGCCAGAAGTGCTACCACGTAGCCAGATCCAGTAAGTAAGGTGGATAATGACACACTGTCATGTTTTTCACAGAAATTATCTTAAATCTTTTGAACTGATTCAGGACACCGCAAGCACAAATACTAAGAAGAACAGACTTCCAGAACGACTTCAGGAAGTCCTAAGAACAAAATGGACAAATGTGTTTGAAGCAAAGGGTGGAATTTTGAGGGAGGATTAACAACAGTGTGTCATTTACTGTAATAAATTTCTTTTCAATTGAACATTCGCCATACTTTTCAATTATACTTCTTAGGTGATAGAGTTAGCAAATTAGGACATTAAAATAAGCTATATATTCACATGTTCAGGAGAGTGGGACAAAAAATGCACATAAGAGACATGTCTAATAATAAAAAAGAGCTATTTTCATTTAATTGTCTGAAATTAAAACTATAATGAATGGGATTAATAGCGTACTGTACACTGAAGAAGAAAGCAAGAAATGAAATAATGAAAAGTTGTGGAAAAAGACAGTGGTGGTGATGGTTACACAGGACCTTTACTTAATGTCACTGAACTGTACACCTAAAATGTCTAAAACCGAGTATTTTACATGCACACATATTACCTGTTTGTTTACTGTGTTGGACATTCAACCCAAGAGTAGGAAAGGGCTCTAGTACTTTGCTGCATACCCAGCCCTTTCTATTTTTTAGAGACAATGTCTTCCGAGATTGCCCAGGCTGGCCTCAAACTTGTGATTCTCTCATCTCAGCCTCCTGGCTCAAAAACTGTTGACAGTGTATGCCTATGATTCAAGGTACTTTGGAAGGTAATAACGAAAGGGCTGGGGATGTTGCTGAGTGTGAAGGTCTTGGGGTCAATCCCAGCCCCACAAAAGAAAAACATTTGACCTTAATTCTATGCTCTGCCAATAAGAAAAGCTTCAGAATTTTTACAGAGGGAGAATGCCAAAGCAGCCTGCAGAGTAATAGAGACATATGCTTTCCACAAAATTTTGAGGCTACCAAACTTTAAAAACTTTAGCTACATCCTCAGTCCTTTTTTAAAATTATTTTTTGAGACAGGCTCTTGCTGTTTTCAGGCTGGTCCATACTGTCTGGTCTCAAGGGATGCTCTGTGTCAACCTCCTGAGTAGTTGGAACTATAGAAACACAGTAGGACTTTCTTCTACAATGGAAAAGCAAGATATAAGAATATATATTGTGAAGCATTTGAAAATAAAATTTTCCAAGTACTTTTCTGATAGAGGGCTAATACTGAGAATATATAAACAACTAACAGAAATTAACCCCCCAAAACAAATGAACTAATAAAAATGGGCAAAATGAAATGAGCAAATAATTCTCCAAAAAAACAACACATATGGCCAATATGTACATGAAAACATGTTCAACATCTTTCATGATTAAGGAAATGCAATCAGAACAGCACTGAGATTCCACCTCACTCTAGAAAAAATGGCTGCCATTAAAAACACAAAAAATACATGCGAGAAAACTTAAAGAGAAGCCTTCTACACTGTTGCTAGGAATGCAAATTAGTAAAACCATTATAGAAAACAGTATGGAAATTATGCAAAAAGCTAAAAATAGAACATCCATTTGACCCAGCTACCACTCCTGGATATTTTCCCCAATAAAGATAAAAACCAATAAAGATAAATATGTAAGGAAAAATGTGGTATATTTTACACAATGGAGAATTATTCAGCCATAAAGAAGGATAACTTCCAGTCATGCCAAAAAAAAAAAAAACAGAACTTGAGACCATAATGTTAAGTGAAATAAGTCAGACGCAGGTTAATTAATGTATGGTTTCTCTCATGCAAGCCCAAAATATAAATAAAGGAGTAAAAGAACACAAGAGCAGTAGGAAACAGGGAGGCAGGTTTCCTGGAGATGGGGGAGGGGGCCGCACCATATCCGCACCCATGCACGCACCCCCACACCACGCGGGCGCCGCAGGCTGCTTCCCCACGGCCTTGCTACTGCTGCTGGCCAGCTCTGGCTCCCTCACATCCCTGCCGGCCCTCGCTAAGGTCCCAGCCAGGCTAGTAGAAGACTTACCATGATGACCGTCCTGGTTGCACACAGCGTCCTCTTCCTTTTGTCTGACTGCCCACCTCCAACTGCCTCCACCTCAGAGACCAGACTGCCTAGGACCACGCAGTATGCCGTGTTCTGATTGGTCACTACCCACGCGCTTCTATTGGCTCCAACAGTTTGAGGGCGGCTCCAGATTGCATGTCAGTAGTGATTGGCTGTAGTTGACTGGCCAAGAGCTCTTTCTGATTGGTCAAAAATTTGGGCGGGAAGCATGGCACGGAAGACGCATGCTACGTCCCCTGCTACGTCAGTGGTAAGAGGTGGAGCCAGGCCTGCGCAGTTGCTTCCTGCTGAATGGCTACGGAAGGAAAACCGTGCTGCAGAAGGACAGCCATGCTACGGGGCGAACGAGGATCTATTCTTAGGCAACAAAGACACATTACTGTTGCTTAAACTACAGTGTGAGAAGGACTTTTACCCACGAAAGATCTTTGCAGGTACAAGCTCTTGGAAGTACATGCAAGAGTGCCTGCGGACTTTCACTGGTGCTAATGCTGGTGTAGCTGACTAGTAAGAATTTTAAGTTCCTAGGTAACCTGACTCTTGCTCAATTACAGGATGCCAGTCACCTGACTGAGTCCCAGAGACATGATCTGTAAGCATGACTGCTGAAGGGATTAACTCTCCCTTCCCAGACTTAGAGACCTGTGAGTGGAAGTTCCCAAAGGAAGACTCAGAAAGTGTTTTATCCAACAGAGGGTTGGATGGAGTGGGAGGCTGAGGCACGACGACTGAGAGCTGGAAGGTTCTATAGGGTACGTGGATCACAGTGAACAGAGTGATGCTGGAAGTCTCGGTGGGACTGAAATGACTGTTGCCAGACCCAGGAGTTCAGATTTCTTGGGTGAGTGGAAGTTGAACAGCAGCACTTTCAGGTTGGATGGTTATTAATGGTCACTACAGGCGGCCAAGCAATTACCCATGTAGGTGCAAAGGGGATTCCCATTTTCCATAGTTCTTGAAAACGAGGCTAATAATGCCCTTGGTCCACCCTCCCAACCCCCAAAATCTGAGCTCTGAACGGCACTCCTCACCATTTTTGCTGCTGTTCTTTGGGAGATTCTATGTTTATTACTGTAGGAGTGGCAAAACTCTTCCAACCTCAGAGTCTTAGCTGGGCCTACAAAATTGAACTGATGGTCAAAGAAAGAGAAGTAAAGCATATAAGAAATAAGAAATGAAGCCCAAAAGAAGGAATTGGGCCCAGTCACTTCCATGGCAATCCTCATTGATCCATGATTTCACTTTCCATGGTTTAAATTTTCTCTGGTCAACTGCGGTCTAAAACTGTTACATAGAAAAGTCCATACGTAAACAATTATAGAAAGAATGAAGCTAATCCTATTAGCTATTATCTTATAGAAATAGGAGAGAACAGATCGTGAAATTTAGTGAACCATTTGTGTCTCATTGTGGAAGATGATATTAGAGGCAGCCTCCCATCTAGTGTAGGTATAAAAAAAGTGTATTTAGTGAGATACATTTTTCTGAAAACAAAAGAAAAACAAGGAAATATAAATCCAGTTTTGAACCCACAGTCACTTGAGAAGGATTTGGTTTGAAGCGTTTGGGCAATGCTTCAAACCAAGTGTGTGACAATGTTGATTAACTTTCTAGTGTTTAGTTTGAATCTCTGGTGATGTCATTGGATGTTCTGATGAACTTTTCATGTCCGTACCTAGTGTCAGGCATTGAGGATGTCTATACATCATCTTTTATGATGATTCTGCTGAAGTTTATGTCTAGTTGTCCAACTTTAGCTAGTTAGGACTTCAGAAAAGTGGAAATCTTGGTTTTATTTTGTTTCTTGTTTTTGTTTTTCAACAAGATTTTGCTATGTGTCCCATGCTGGTCTCAAACTCCTGGGTTCAAGCGATTGTCCCTTCTCAGCCTCCCATGTAACCAGGACTGTAAGTGTGAATCAGTGTGCCTGGCTTGTAGTATTAGTTTCTTGTTCTGTTCTCCTTTGTTTTTTATTAGTCTAGGATCAAATCTAGGCCACAGGAAAACTATCATTGAACTGTATCCCCAGCCACATAGTTTTAGATTTTAGTTATTCTACATCAGAAGAGTGGAAGAAAACTTGAAATACTAATTATTGACCAAATGCACAAAAGTTCAGGAGTCAGTTTATAAAAATGAAAAAAAAAAAGCAAAGTCAATGAAATGGCACTGCTTGCCATCTAATATGAATATGAATCTAACTCGAATGAATAGCAGCTTTCATCAAAACAAAAATTTTCCTCATGCTTATCTCCCTTTCCATTAAAGATAATCAATACGACTAAATTGTTTGTAAAATAAATTTGTTTCACTAAATTTGTCCTGATTATTTATATAAACAGAGCAAGAAGAGTGATCGATCATAGTCTTTATTTTATGTTAATTTTTTGTGTGTGGTACCAGGAATTAAACTCATGACCTCGTGCTTGCCAGGCAGGTGCTGTGCTGCTGAGCTACATCCCTGGCCCAGTCTCTTTTTTATGTCTACTTTGCTGAACAAATATAAAGAATCTCAGGTTGAAGATGAGCATCTATCTCAACGTTAAGAATCCAAGGTAAAGACTTCACAACACTTCAAAAGTAATATCTGTAGGTTAGATGAATTTGTCTCATTTTGCTGTTTCCAAAATACTATGTAAACCTGCAAGAAAGTGACATTCCTTATTCTCCTTTAAGGCCGGGAATCTGTTAAGCTAAATACCCAACCAATTTTTCTAAGGGGGTTTATAAGCACTGGGTTCTGGGCTGGGTGTCACTCAGTGATAAAGCACTTATCTAGAAAGCACAAGACTGAAAGCTTATTGCACATTGCATGCACTTGCATACACACACACACACACACACACACACACACATACACACACACACACACACACAAAAGCTAAGAAACAAAAAAAATCCTTTGGCTCTATAACACACATACACACACACACACACACAAAAGCTAAGAAACAAAAAAAATCCTTTGGCTCTATAAAGTCAGACTTGTTTCCTTAAAGTTAGCTGGTCGCATCCGAAAGCATGACACTGTAGTCAACACCCTGGTAATATAATCATGTTTTCAGTAAGGTGGTGCTACAAGGAAAACAAAATGTCAGTGAACCAATCAGATTGCCTTGATATTTAGAATATACCCTGAGTAGAAAAAGTAAGAAAACCTCACTTAGCAGGACCAGAGATGTATGTAGCTCAGTGGTAGGAGACTTACCTACCATGCAATAGACCCTGGTTTTGATCCTTAGTGCTGAAGGAAAAAAAGGAAAGAACATGGAAAAACTAGATACACTTTAGCAAATCGCTGTAAGCTATAGATAGCTTAAGAGAATAAAAATAAAGATTTCCTTAAGTCTGAAAAATAGAACATTTTTAAAGCAATGTGTCAAAAAGTCCATTAAAGACATAATTTTTACATCATTTATGTCACTGTTTGCAGACCCATGTAATTGTGTATTTGTGTGTGTGTGTGTGTGTGTATGTGTGATGTGTGATACTGGGATTGAACCCAGGGCCTTTGCATGAGCTGCATCCCCAACTCTTGTTTTTATTTTGACACAGTATCTTCCTAAGTCCCTAAATTGCCCAAGCTAGACTGGAATTTTGATCCTCATGCCTCAACCTCTAGAGTACCAGATTAGAGGCTTGCATCATTATGTCTGCCTTGCTTGATCATGAATTAGCAGTTTTACGGAGCTAGTTTTTCCACTACAGTTGTAGAAAGTGTCATCTAATCCAATGATAGGATCTTAAAATTATTAGAAGTTTTATATTAAAGAATATGTTAGTCTTTTCTATGAATCTTTTCATCATCGTCTTTGGTGCCAGGAATCAAACTCAGGACCTCATGCTTGCCGGGCAGGTGCTCATGCCTCTGAGCTACATCCCTGGCTCCATTAATCTTTTTTCAGAAGCAATTTAAGATGTAGTTGATGGTAAGAGCATTGCAGAAAGTGTCAGAGTAAAACACTAAGTGCTTGTGAAGATTGAAGATTAGCCACTGGTTGAAGATCCAGTGAGACATTTTATAATATAATTGAAAATGAATGACAGTTTAGTTTCCCTGATAATATCAGATGAGATCGGGCGCGTTCAGGGTGGTATGGCCATAGACTCCCTGATAATATCAGTTGAGCCCTTGTAATTGATTGTCTTCAATTAGTTTAAACTGTTTACTTCTCCACCTCACAGTACTTGGGACAATAGAACATCTTTCTCTAGGGAAAGTCTGGAAGATAACTTATACTATATATACATATACAAGAACCTTATGAGGATCTAGCTTCCTAGTCAGTCAATCAGCTATGGCAATGTGAACCAAATTACTGAGTTAGGTCTGCAAAACAGATGAGATTCTGTGATTTTCAGTTTGGCTGACGGATATCAGCCTTTTTCTTACCAAATGTAGTTTTCTTCTGGTTTCAGAATCCAAGTAACACCTAGATGGGTATACCTCTCTCTCTCTCTCCAGAATACTTATTAGCCATAATCATAGATTCCTGTTGGTCACTGCATCTTTATTGTTACTCTGTCTTACTTATGATGGGTAGGTCTTATAAGATGACTTCTAGTACAGAATATATCATTTCTAAGATATGAAAGAGTTTAATTCCATAGTAAAGATCATCTATCAATCATAGACTTCTAGAGAGCCACTACAGTGTATCTTAGGTGTTAATAACGCTTCATGAGCACATTCCTGATTGTTTTAATAGAAAAGGTGTGCTCTGTCCTTTCTAGGGAATATGGTCATATGATGAGTTCTCAAACCACATGATAAATCCATTCTGTCATTCCTCTGAGAGCCTTCTTAATCCTTTTCCAGCAGTATGAGGAGAATGTTCTAAAATCTGTACTTCAATTGTCATGAGCTGTTCAAAAGACTAGCTTTTGGAGACATCCACAAAGCCAATATGGATGGTTTCAAATACCCTTCCTAGAATACCAGATTCTAAATAACAGGTCAGTGTTTATTTGTTGGGTGATAAAAGAACAAATAGTTTCTTGCAATAAATTGAAGGAGAAAACAATTTTTGTGAGGCTATCCTAAAGGCCTTCTGATTTTCTTAGTAAGCATTATGTTGGGATTAACTACATTAAATTTATCCCTTTCCATTGACAAGTCCTCTAACATCAAAAAGAGCTACCACAGTGTCATTCTTTAAGTAACGTTTACTTTGTATAGATTAATGTATCTGCTACTTGACCTTGCAATAACTTGATCTCATCCTGTACCTTATCACATTATCTGTAGATGAAAATCTTAAGAATTATGGTTCATTACATGATAGAAGTTCACGACATCTCACCTCAGCAACAATGTGGTGTGCATTGCTTCCAGACACAGTTAATTTGAGTACAAAACTCAACCTGTAGGTCTGCTTTCTGAGTCTACTCATAAAGCCATCAGTCTTATGCTAGTTTTCCTAGAAAACAGCTTGAGTCAAAGATTACCTATAGATACATTAACAGATACATTAATAGAAGGTTCAATTCCAAGCAATGAATATGAGAAAGTGAATAAAGAAATATATTAATCCATCTCCCCATTCCTGTGAGAAATTCTAGATACCCATAACTTTAAGGAGGAGAGATTTATTTATAGTTTTAGAGGAATCAGTACATGATTGGCTGACCCCAAAGCAGAAAACTCTTGGCAGAAAGGCATGGCAGAGGAAAGCTGCTTAGGTCATGGCAGTCAGGAAGCAGAGCAGAGGAGCAGCACCAGAAAGGAAGGACCCAGGGACCAGATACAGTCTTCAGGGTCACACATCCTTGGCCACTGAGACACACCCAGAAATGTGCTCCACCAATCCCTTGAGAAGCACCCAAGCCAATCAAGTTAACACCATCAAGCTTAACCATCACAGGAAAGAAAGGAAGATATTCCAGTTGATTACTTATGAAGTTACATTTCAACATAGATAGTCAGTCTTTCTGTAGTGAGATTACCTAGTTAGACCATCAGGGGTAAAAAAAAAAATAGAACATAGGACATGTAGGTATCATCTTCTCTAATTGGTCAAATTTCACTTAATGAGACAATTTCAGTACTGTACGTTCTTAGTTACAGTGCCTGGCCCTTTTTGGTAGCTGCTCATAAATTTCACCTAAAACTAGGGGAGATAGGAAGGTCCATTTTCTCTGGTCAAATCCAGAGGTCCTCAGTACTATGTAGCTGCCGCAATTCTAACAATGATTTGTGTGAAGGAGGTAATGTAGGAGTGTGGTGCTCATTCCTAAGAATAAAGTGGGTTTACACTGATTTCCTTCACATATTTGTATCACTTTCTCTTGTCCATATTTCTTCATACAGTCATTTAAGCTCAGGGATTGAAGAGATAAAGCCGAAATTATGCCATAGAGCCTTCTGAAAAGATAAATCTGAAGTTGAAGAGCAAATTGTGGCTGAATTGTGGGGACAAAATCGGCTGTAGGCAAATCCCTTGTTTTGATTAATTTGTAATAGAATTATTGTACTAACAAGCGTTCTTTTAAAGTAATGCATCTCTTATTTAAGTGGCAGATATTTGGGACTATTTGCTTTTCTCTAACCTATATATATTGGTTTTGCATGATCTGGACATAAACTATTAAGAAATCTAACTTTTCTATAGCTAGGAAGCAACAAGTAAGGAAATTCATTTATTTGCATAGAAGCCTGATGGGAGGGAGCAACAAACAAAGAATAAGGTATTATGGTGGAATAATTTCATGATTTTAGTAATTAATTATGAGCCCCTATGTCTGTTGTCTATTTATCTAGCTATGGATCTATCTATATGTCCACTTATTTGTATTCAGTCATCTATCTGTCATCTGCTTTCTTTATAAATATATATCTTAGTCTCCATACATAGCATACAGGCATACATACATACATACAATCTTTCTTTTGGTTGACCTTTCATTTTTAAGGTCCAACTCTCAGGTGGTATAAGGGATTTAGCTAGGAGTGCTTATAGCATGTAATAGTAACTACAGCTTTAGAATACCAGCATGGTTAATAGAAAGAGTGCCTTAGGATTAGCATGTATTATTAAGTATTATTGCAACAAATACAGATTAAAAATAATCTTCAGCTATGAAGTTACTCTGAAAAGAACAGTGGATCAAACTGACACACAGTATTGTTTGAAAAGCAGCTACATTTTGGAAAACACATTGGTTACATACTAATGCATGAATTGAAAGCGGAATTTGTGACAGCATTCTAAATGCTTGACAAAAAAAGAGTAAGAGAAAATACAACCTAATAATATAAATCAACTACCACTCAGTTCACATTTACTATGCATTAGGCATTTGGTTGAACACACACATTTATTACTTTATTTGATCTTTCACAACATCCCAATGATGTTATTATTTTACCAAGTGAGGAAACTGAAGCCCTGAGAGTTTTAAAAAATTAACCCATCGAAGAGAGTATTTTAATGCAAATATCAGTGCTGAAAGTGCTTCTTCCTGAGTCACTGAACCACATGGCTACTTATGGGCATTCACATTTCATTGCAACATGCCAGGTGGTTTATCTCATGGCCTCAGGGGTCTTCTTGGGCACAACCATGGTCAGTGATGAGAACACTGGGAATTAGTGCAGAAAGGGCCTTTTACTAACAGCCCCAGTTAATGACTTCAAGCAGTCTCATTTCAGATCCTCAGTTCTTCCACCGCTCCATGTTATTACCTATGTTCACAATGCAGCTAAGTTAGCCTTGTCAGTTTCATATTTAGCTTCTTTCTCTGCATGTCCATAAGTAATTCTGATTACATCAATATTAGTTAATATTCTTGATAGTGACTCAGTCATCTGAGGATGCCATGCTTTTTCTCCAGCCCTAGAAATGACTATGATTAGCCCATTTATAAACATTTTTTAAATTTAAAATCTCAAACATCGCTAAATTCTAATATAATAAACATTGAGTATACCATATGAAAAATACTGCAGAACAGAAATGTTTTGGATTTTAGATTTTCTCTGATTTTGGCATATTTTCATGTTTTATAAGATGTTTTGGAGATGAAATCTAAGTATGAAAATGAAATTCATTTACATTCATATACAACTTGTATACAATTGATGCAATATGAATGTAAAATTCATTTACATTCATATACAACATTCATCTACATGTCATATACAGCTTATACACACAGCCAGAAGGTACTTTTATTCAATATTGTTAATGGTTTTTTGCATGAAACAAAGTGTCATGGTATGGAATTTTCGACTTAGGTCCTCATGTCTACCTCCAAAGAGTTTTGGGTTTTGGACCATTTTGGATTTTGAATTTTCAGATTAAGGAAGCCCAGCTTGCAGTGAAAAGATAAGCTGTTATTTTGTGTTAGAATATTATTTCTAATGCTGAAGAAAAAAATCTGGCCATCCCAAGTTCATTTCAAAGGTACCAGAATGGAAGGGTGCGGCCCTTGCCTGCTAGCTCCAGAGAGCACACGTGGCATTAACTCCAAATTAGAAGAGTTAATTCTTCTGTGCTCGATCACAGAGATGCTCGACTGTAAAGAGAAGGAAGGGGAGTGCTGAGGTTTTTCAGTGATCTCTTTACCATTCTCCCAGGCCGGGGGTTGGAAGTATAACAGCTTGCTAACAGACATCCCGAAATCTCTGGCTACCGTTCCTCATTCCTGTTCCTCGGGAGATTATGGCTGGTAACAGCTCTGGCATATGCATGACGTTTCTGGCAAAAGTAACTGAATCAAATGCTATGTTCCAGGCAATATCTATAACACCTAATTTAAAAATAAATGCCCCATGAGATGGGATGGATAGCTGTAGGTCGAATGATGTGAAATCTCTCATAATGATCATTTTTAATATAGAAAAATATCAGTGCCAGAGGTTTCAATTTAAGAAATAATGGCAGATCTATTCAATAAAACAGTATCCGAGCATTAAAAATGATGTGGATAAAGTTCTATGAAAACACATTCATTATTGTTATGCTAAAATGGGCTGGTTATTAGAAATAAAATATGGCCTCCAGAGCATAAATAAGGTTCTGTGTCTTTCCTCTTTTCCTCATTCTCTTCTGCTGTCCAAATCATGAAGAATCAAAGTACTTTAGCTGTGCCATCTGCTACATTGCTATCTGCAAAGATCTTTTCAGACTTGTCCATTTTGTTATATAAGGTGAGTGATTCTAGATGTCCCACTTGTCAAACAAGAAGGACTTTAAGTGATACCTTATGATTTCATTGAAGCTATTAACATGATTTAGATGTGAGACTCAACTCAGGCAAACTATGACTTTCTTGGGCAAAGATTAAAAATGGTATGTAAAGCTTTATAGCATCCTTGGAAAATAGACTGTGATGTACCTTATTTTGGGTTTATATCTAGATGTTCCCCAAAACAGTCAGGCACTCATATAAGGGGCTTTAGGGAGGTGGTTGGATCATGGGGCATGATACTCATTAGTGAATCCACCCACTGATCAGTGTATAGCTAAATGTGATATTAAGAGGTGAAGCCTGGTTGGAGAAGGTGGGTTACATAGGTGTGGCGGGGAAAGTATATCTCACCCCCCCCTTCACCGATCCCTCTGTCTCCTGCTGCCATGCCATGAGCTCTTCTGCCATGTTGCCCTACCTTGGAGCCAGCCAACTATGGACTAAAATCTCTACAAGCTGTGATCCAAGATAAATCTCTTCCTTAAGTTGTAGGTGTTCGATATCTGTCTCAGCAATGAAGAAAGCAACACTTTATCTTCTTTTTTTTTCATTATTTAGAGAATACTTTATTAGTTTCTATAATCAAACCCATGTAGATACACTTTATCTTCTAAACTCAGTTTTCTAACCTATTCAGGGTTTTTTCAGCCTCCTTTATTATTAAATTTTAAAAATGTTATTTAAGTACTTTGAAATTGCTTAATTTAATTGGATTCTGGGTTCTCAGTGAGGCAAAAAACCAAGGATTGAGTTATCTTGATGTCAAGATATAAAGACAACTTTTTTGGCAAGAAAACTATTTTTAACTGTTTTCTTATTTTCTTGAGAGCTTGGTGTTGTAAATAGAATTAGAGATGATTGGATATATTCCAAACGAAATTCAATATTTTAGTCAGGAAATGTTTACCCAAGATATCACACAGATTTTAAAATAAGTACACTAAGATTTTAAAAGCAGGAATTTGACTTACATTTCAGAACGTAACAAATAGAAAAATCTTCGTAGATATGGCTATTTTCAAATACCCAACTTAAGATATGATTTGATATACAAATGGTCCTTGACATGTTCAGGTATTATGAGAATTTATAGCCCTTCATTTTGAGTCTACTTCATGAAATGGAGAAAAAAATTGATCAATTTATTCCTTCTTATCTTTCTTATCTTTGGTGAGGAGATATAAAGTCAAACTGTATCAATCCTTAAATACCATATTAAAATTTACCAGCATCAAAATAAATTCTCTCAGTTTTCTAGGAGAATTAAAATCAGTAAATGAAATTTTAAGAAACATTACTTTAAGCAGTATTTAAATAGTATTTTCTACATAACAAACACTATCTTGGGCACTGAGGATTCAACAGTCAACTCAGTAATTTTTAAAAATAGAAGAACGAAGTGGGCTAAAATACTCCTGAGGCAGTTAGAAGATCGGATTGGAGTGGTAAGGACATGTCAGTCTCCACTTTCCATAAGTTCTTTGAAGTTTCACCAGCTCCTAATCTTATGTTTTTAGGACTGATGAAGTCATGCTTTACTGAAATAGAGTCTTGCATTCAAATGTTACTTTTTCAAGTTTTTAAAAATTAATTTCAGTAATAATAATCACAAAGTGTGTATGTGATGTCACAAGAGCCTCGTCTGGTCCAGAGGAGGAAGGAGTTCAGCGGGAACACTTCCCTGTAGAGGCAACTGTTCAATTGGGAACAGAGGAATCAGGAGAAGGACCTTTGATCTTACTCTCTAATACAAGATCTGTGAGACCTAGAACTTCAGTGTTGGAGGATAATTTTAAATACATTTTATGTTCTGACTGGACTTTAGTGACAGAATAGCAAGTGAGGACTACCACCTGCACAGCAGAATTTTACCATCTCCACACTGCTGATCCTGAAGCCAGGATAGCGATCAATGGGGCACTTCTGGCTTTCCATTGCTGTACATCCATATTTGCAATTTACTGCTTCAATCTTAGCATTGGAAGTCTTTCAAACCTAAGCAAATAGGAACAGTTAGTTACCTACTAACACCTTTACCAAAAGGTAGTAGCTGAACTATCAGTGTATTATCATCTGTCACAGTTTGATGGGTTGGCCAGGATTACTTGGATAATTCTTGCTTGGAGTATCTCATTTGTGGTAAGTGGTAGCTGCAGTTTATCTACCAAATACAGTTAGTCCCTACAACATAAGGTTGTTTTCAACCATAGTGAGTTAATAGAGACGATGCTCTTAGCACTGTGGTTGACATATATAAAGTACAAAAGCACACTGGACTGTTGATCATAGAAGAATTAAGGAAAACAAATGTTTGCTGTAGGGAAAGGAAAAGAAAATTATTGTTGCTCTGTACTGTGGCAAACAGTACTCACTATTATTTACACATATAATCTTACTAATCTTCCTTTTGCCTCCACAGTGCAGACACTATAGTTATACCCTTTTTACAGATGAAGAAACTGATTTTGTAAAAAGGCATGTTCTCCCTGAGGTGTCATGTCAGTGGAGCTAAAATTTAAACCCAGAGTTACATGAGTAAAACCTATGCACCTTCTACCACTGTATCTACTTTGCTGCAAAACACAAAACAAGTTTGCAAAAACTTTGTCTAAAAATTGTTTCGCCAAAAAGAAGTTACAGGCATAGGAATTACCATCTTGCACGAAACAGGCAAAACTATGGTGAAAATGTGTGAGAAATAGTCTTTAAGGCATCTTATAGAAAGAAAGATCCCTGAGAGTAGGCAAGGGGGAAGCTAGCCCTGTGATTGTTCAACCTTACCACTTTGCGAGTTTCCAGTGCACAAAATGACAGCGAGGACCTACAACCATGCAGACTTGTCTGGTTGTCAAGAGGCAGAAATGAGAGTGAGGAGACACGAGTGGCTTGAAATCTCAGGATAGAGTGCCAGAGAGCAGAGTGTCTGAACAGTGAGAAGACATCATACAGCTGCAAAAGATCTCCCTCAAGTATTCAGCTATGTACTGGTTTGAACTGGTACTGTTGTGATGAAATTCCTGGAAGCCAGAAAAAGAACCACCTGAGAGAAATGGTGGTAACAGTGCCCAGTGCCCCACACAATGTGGGTGTGGTACAGAGAACCACCAACCGGGCTGCAAACTCTCATGACTCGGGTTCATTGGTCAGATTAGACAGAAGAAGGTTTTTGCTGCATTAGTGGGGAATAATGAGCAGTAGATAGGTCTTCCAATCTCACCTGATTAATCTTAGAAACAACAAAAAAAGTTTTCTTGCAAGAAAATAATCCACCTATTTCCAATATGTATGCTATGGTCCAGAACAAAGCTCAAAAATATGCTGGGTCTATAAAGTTAAATTCAGAATATTTAGAATTTAATAAAATAAATTATTTTAGCCATACAGAAAACCATGGTTTTCCAGCCATACAGAAAACCAGGACTAACCTATAGTGAAGAAAAAAATATTCTATCTTAATCAAGCAGACTTGGCCCAGATGTCATGAAGCACATGAAGATATTAAATACTTGTCATAAGTATTTCCCCACATCCAATGATAAGGGTATTCTATTGCTATAAAGAAAATGTTTTTATAAATCCCAAATTGAACTTGCAGAGGCGAAAGTATCTACAAGTGACAAGAAAATGGAATGGATGGGGCTAAAAATAGATTAGTCATTGCTAAGGAAAAGCCACAGACTTGAAGATAGGGCAGTAGGAATTACTTAAATCTCACTCAGAAAGAAATAGAGGTACACAGCAATAGTCACTTGAGAAACATCTTCAAATAACCTAATCTGCATTTAATTTGAGTTTCTGAAAAAGAGGAGAAAGGGAAAGAAGAAAATACTTAAGAAAATGGTGGTTGAGGTCTTTCCAAATTTGATAAAAATTGTAAATCCAAAGATGCAAAAGTCTCCTTGAGCCCTAAACATGGAAATATGGCAAACATGACCTAACTATTCCTTAAGAAAGTTTTTAAAAAAGACTTTTATAAGAACGTTTTACCTGAGATGCATCTGTGTCCCTTAAGTTGTGGCTTTGATCCCAACAGTGATACTTGCCTTAGTTATATTTGAGGAGATGTTAGTTGTGATTATTACTCTAAATCTTTCTGGAGCTGCCAAGAGCAGACTGTGGCAACAATTCTATCTCCATATAGTGCAGACAGTGCCAGAAGTCAAGCCATTTGAACTTTTGCTAAGGTCCTCACTTTTCCATTAAGAAAACAAAATAAAGATTCATACTAAACTACTAACCTCAGGGCAAAACCAAAAAATAATAATATTCACTGCCCTAATTCACGTAGTGCCTCAGTAACTTTTTTTTATTGCTGAAGGAATTGCCAGTGCTGTGCTTCAGCATCAAACCCATTCTATTCAGGTGTTTTCTGGTCTCCTTGAGCTTGCGAGAGACATTGGGATGAGGTACTTGTAAACCTGAGGGTGATCTTGGCCGTAGGCTTATACAGTGCAAAATATGAAAAAAAAGGAGCTGAGGATCCTGCAAATATGCTGACAATCACAGTGAACTAGATAGAATGAGTAAAGCTAAGTGTATTCTGAAGTTAAGAATAGCAGGCTGTGCACACGAGAGTGCTGGTGTGAGTCTGAGAGGTAGTGCCCCAAGACATGCTATGGAGTGGCCAGGAACAATTGCAGTGAATATTTAGCAAGTTCTTAAGAAAGATACTGCTGTGTGCCCAGAAGCATAAAAACGGCCGGACTCTGACCATTGTACACTGTGGTCTTGTGCCACCCTGTGGTCTGTCCTTCCCTTTTTCCTCCTTTTCAGTGGCCAACTTTATTAGCCCCCCTGTTGTCACCTGACTCGAACTTAGGTACTGTCCTTTGGCGTCACTAAGTCTGTGCTCCACTCACTCCCCTGCATTAGATACCCAACTCCTATCTCCTGTGTCCTCCAATGCCTTCTGTATTGAGCTGGCGTTTTCTTAACTCCTTTAGGGTTCTTTTTGTCCTCTCACCTTGCATGTGAGGGAATCCTGCTCCTGCAGTTCTTCGTTAATTTTTAAACTGATTCCTTTATGAACAGGTTAAAACTTAAATAAATCCTTCTTTTATCTCTTTGGTTTTTATTAACAATAATCCTCTATTTCTTTGTATTTTATTGTGAGGAATTATATAATCCATTTTAATACATTTTCGTTCCTTTTTTATTCTCAGTCTCGCCTCTCTCTCCATCTCTTGATCTCCTTCTCATTTGAGAATGATCTATCTCCCTACTTTCTATTTGCTATATTTTATTTTGCTCTTTACTTATATTTTGAGTTTCTCCTATACGAAGAACCATGTGATGTTTAAGTTTGTGTTTCAGATTTACTTCACTTAACATTATGGTTGACCCAACTATTGCCCTTGTTGGCACCTTCCCCAAAGAGTTAAAAACATTATGCTACAGTGATATGTGCATACTCAGGTTCATAGAAGCACAATTCATAACAGCTAAATCTTGGAAACAACCTATCTACTCATTAACAGATGAGTGGATAAAGAAAATATGATTTTAAAATGTACCATGGAGTAATACTCTGACATAAGAAAGAGAAACTTGAGTCATTTGTAAGACAAAGAGTGCACCTTGAGATTATAGCATTAAGTTGTGCAAATCTGACTCTTTTTATTCAATTGACACCTTTGGTTTACTTTGCTACTGGCACCAAGGCAGAGAAGGCAAGTTCTGAGGTTCATTGTTCACATTTTTCCTTTGCTCTCAAACTCACACCAAGTGGCTGTTCTGAAGCAGTCTGAGTGAAAACACTGACAGAGGAATGTGGAGGCTTGCGATCTTGTTAATGCTTTTCTGCTAATTTGATTAATAACTTTGAGAAAATTACTTAATTTCTTTGCTCATTTGCAAACACGCTAATGACCTCAGTCAGCTCTTAATGTTCTGGGCTTTTGGATGCTTTTTAAGAAATGAAATGTTAGAAAAAACATATGCCAATGAAAAAGCAGAACTATAATACTAGGTATGGAAAGTCTACTGGAAGTTCTCCCACTGAGGTCCATCTCTTCCTGTCCAGTGTTCTCTGAGGAACTTTCACAGAGTGCCAAATGCCATGGAGGACAATTTGGAAACCATAAACAAAACAGTGTCTCACACCACCTTTTCTGGATTTAAAGTCAATTTAAAACTTGAGTCTGTTTTAAATTATCTACTACATCCTCGTCCTTGAGAACCATAATAAAAATTCTAGTTATCCTATATTTTTATGTCATTCCATCAACATATCACATAGATAAATTACTGTCTGGACCACTCAGCAACTCCTGAGACCTTAGACAAATAAGTCACTCCAGTTTTGAGTTTTCATGTATAAAATAAAAGTCTCAGGCTAGAATTTCTGAAGGTATATTATAGGTACCTCACTGTAGAATCCAGGCCTTTACAACCAGCCCTGCTCCATCCCATAGCAACTCATTTAGTAAAGCTCTTATGAAAAGACCATTTTCTGAGATAAATTATGTTGTAATGAGTGGGCGGGAAGTAGATGCCCTCACAGCCAGAACACATTCTAGTGTGTTTGCAAATATGCAGACTTCACATTCATCTTTATGAGGTCCCATTTGTCTTTTGGCATTTTGATGAGTAAAACAACTCTAAACCAATTTGTTATCATGAGATATTTGTTTTCTCAACAACTGTACTCACAAGATTCTCTCCCCCTCAATCTCTCCTTCCTTCTCCCTCCTCTCTTACTGTTATTTCTGAATAATGACTGGAAATCCGAGACTCAGGGATAACAGATTCCAAACCCAAGGAGATAAAAGTTAGCACCCATGAGCCAAGTGATAGAGGAGAATGAATACATAGGGAGGAAACACAGGGCAAGGACAAGAAAGCGAAAAACCCGCGAAAATAAAAATCTCCTTTTGATTTCCTTTCATCCAACTTTCAAACCAAAAATATCCACAGTACCAGCTCCAGCTGGAGAAAGAATGACTGGTTTGCCATCTGTGGAGAAACTGCAATTTCAAGTCAAAAGTCAACAAGAATAGAAGTAAATAATGTATGTGAGAATTAGGGATTTGGTTAAAAAAAAAAACAAGCTCTTTGCTAAAACCCTGGGGTGTCTCTGTGTGTCATCCAAAGAGAGAAAGTTAAATCTTCTGGCAAACAGAAGATAAATGTGGAGGATATTTAGGGGCAGTAGTGCAAGACTTTTAAGTGAAAATCTCATGTTACTGAGGAGAGAATAAAGGGGAATTAACAACACTTGGCCTGAAGCATTTGGTCATTTTCAAAGGCTAAACATAGATATCTTCTGCTGAAGCCTAAAAGTCACCACTTAGAAGATGCATGTGGTGCATTATTTAAAAAGATCAGGGCTAATTCAGAGAGCCAGCTGAGAAAAATACTGCTGAGCAATTATTATTCTTGAGAACTCATAATAAGGGTTGTTCTTCTGGGTGATGGGCTGATAAGCAAGTACTGTCATCATCCTGATCTCACAGCAAAATCACAAGGATTTGATTAGGAAACCATGTAGATTTTGCAATTCAGAAGACCTACCTTTATATTTCTTTGTCATTATTCACTAGCTGGGTTGCCTGGACACATTTTTTTTTCACTTGCCTGGTCTCAAATAGCCCCACCTATAAGATAATGATTATAAAAATGTAGAGAAGGTTTACATGCGGCAGATACTGTTGTAAGTGCTTTACATACAGCAACTCATTTAATTCTTACAACAGCCTTAGTCAGAAGGCAATCTGTCAGCCCTATTCACATATAAGAAGATCGAATCATAGAGCAATTAGATTTCTTGGTTAAAACCACACGGCTAATAACCGGTGAGATATGAACTCTGAAAAATAGAACTCTGGGGAACTGCAACATAACACACATGGATGTTCCATTCTAATGCAGAGTGTTGTAGAGTATCCATCTCAGCGCTTTATATTAAAAACTCAATAAATAGTGGCTTGTTGCTTTTTCTACCTAATCAATAATTCATAGATTTAATCAACACTTTTAAAGATGTCACTATGTACCTGAAACAATTCAGGATAATAACGGCTAATACATATTAACTTATGTAAGTTTCACAATACTCAGCACTTATGACATCAGTGCTGCTATCACCCTAGATTTTGTTCTTGCAATTCCCTTCCTCTGAAATTCATATCCCCCAGATATCTACATGCAGTACGTTGATGTCATCAAGACTCAAGACTCCGAGAGACCATTTCTAAACATTGTAGCTAACACAGTAAATTTGTTCATGTCACCCCTTGTTCTCTTACCTTACTTGAGAGTATATAAGAATACCTAGCATTGTATTATATTTATTTTCTGCCTTCCACAAAATAATGGAAGATGTACTGAAGGAGGAACTTTGCCTATTTAGATGATCTCTTTTCCATATCACCTTTTCCTGTTAGAAACATACATGTTGAATAAGTGGATGGGTCATCTCCATTTTAGAGTTGCAGAAATTGCCTTCTCACAGAGTTTCACCTATTACACAAAAGTGCAGGTGTAGAAGGTCATAAAATTTAAATCCAGACAGAAGCACCGAATCTACTAGTTAATGCTACCCTGCAGATATAAAGATCCAGAAGATGCAGCTTCTTCCCTCAAAGTCCCCACAAAGCAGTGAAACAGCATCTCATACACAGTACTTTCCTCTCATTATGCATGAATTCATTGACCTGACATGAATTGAGTAGCTGGCAGTTATAGAGGGCACCATGGATGTCACTGTAAGGAAACAAAGTCATGTAAGTCTCTGTACTGAAATAGAATTAGAATTGCATATGTGAAGTAAGATATAAACAATCTAGGAAAATACAAAAATTAAGGAGAAAACATGCACATTATTAAAAGGTAATCATTTGATAGTGTGGAATGCACAAGAAGTAGAATTTTTAAAAGTGAAAATTGTGGAGACTTCCAGGAAGCTGGTAGAGTGGTGAGCAGCAGAAAAAGGGTCGCTCTGAAATTTGTCCAGACATTGGAAGAGGGAAAAGGCAGAAGAGAAGGAGGGAAGCGGATTCCAGGTCCCAGAAAGATCTGAAGCAAGATCTGAAGCCCACAGGTAGAAGAGAAAGACTACAATGCAGAAGACGGAAGTGGCAGGAGGTGGTTTCTGTCTGAACTCACTGTAGGAGAGGGGAGGCTCAAACCTGCAGGTGAATGGTGACAACTAGTGACTGCAGAGGCCTCCACAGAGAAGTGCACCAGTGCAATGGAGCAGTGGACACAGCAGACTGCAGGGGGTGGCGAGTTATTTATGTTCAAACACCCACCAGGAGAGTGCAGTTGGCCAATAGCCATCTTGGACAGGGACTGACTGAGCTAAGACCTCAGAACAGCTGCAGGCTGTATCCATTGAAGGGCTCTTAGTGACAGTGTTAGGTTTGCTAAATTCAAGTCAGCAGGAGGTCAGGGAGCTGAGTTCAAGCAGGCAGAAGGCTTACAGACTGCTGCAGGCTACACAGATTTGGTTCTAGCATCACAGCCAGAAACAAGCCTGAACTTTGGTGTAACTAAAGGAGAAAGCTTGCTGGGATTATTCACTACTCTGCCTTAAAGCTACAGCTGGTTTGCTGGGATTGATCAACTTGGACCTGGACTTCATCTGATCACATTGTCTACCAATGACAGCAGAGATGTGCCTTGAATTAATGCCTTTGTCTTCTTTTTTCTTCTTTTCTTTTTCTCTTGATTGTTGACATATTTACATTTACAGCGTCTAGTGTTTTGTTGCTATTCTGTTCTTGCTTTTATTTCTTCCTTCTCTCTTTTTCTCCTGCCTTTTTCACCAGTTTCCAAAAATTTGTGTGATCTTTCTTTCTCTTTCAACCTTATTTCTAATCTCTCCCTCTTCTCTATATCTCTATTTTTCCCTAAAAACTGTTTTAAATTTTCTCCCCTGAGTGTAAATTGATACATTGAGGGCTGATTCATGGTGTACAATTTTCTGGTTCTTTGCTTGTCTTTTTCTCACTATGCAGTTCAAGCTGGCCTTGAGCTGACTTTGTGGCCTAGGCTGGTCTCGAACTCACAATGATCCTCCTGCCTCAGCCTTCCAAGTGCTGGTATTGCAGGTGTGCACCACCACACCCGGCTTTCTGGTTCTTTTTAGATTTTTTTATATAACCACAAATCTAGTTCATACAGTCAAAAATGGTAAATTAAAAGTTACTACAGTTTGCCATTTTCTAGGTGGTGTTTGAAACTATTGTTATTGCTAATTACATCACTTTAGCCAAGGTGACCTAATTCTTCTAATTCGTTGTTGTTCCTGGTTTAGCAAGACTGAGATACCTAAGGGACATAGAATTATTGTGGGCCAGTTCCAAAGAACGGGCTGGGCCAAATAGGCAGCAATTTCTCATCCCCAATAAATTGAAGAGGTCAGATATAAGACTCAAAACCCAAAAGCCATCTAACCTGGAAGATACCTCTGAGAAGTGGTCATTTCCTAAGATTTCTAAATGCTATCAATAAAGCTACTCACCAGAAGAAATTTGCAAACATCAAACCAGGAATTAAATTTCAAAAATGGAAAATGAGAAGACAAATAATTCAACCCCAGATGTCCAGCTTACCAAGGGCAAACACAGGGGGTAATGAGGTAGGACAATCTGACAGACACCCACCTGGCCTCTCTGAAGTGCTGATATTGGAAGTAACAAAGTATTTTAATGAAACTCTAGGAAAAAAATCAAATTAGAGAGACTTTCTCAGATAACTACAGAGATGGTAACCATAAACAAAGACATGCTTAGTGACTCTAGAGCAGATATAGATAAAAATAGAGGGGCTTGGGGAAAATGATGCAGACCAAGAATGCCCAGCACAGGAAAGAAATGGAATCCATGAAATAGATTCAGATGTACATGAGATTAAAAATTCCATTGAAGGTGTATACAGCAGAATGAGCCAGTATGAAGACACAATCTCATATACAAAAGACAAGATGGAAGTTAACAAATCATGGAAAGAAAGATTTCTTAAGAACAGCAAAAGACCATTATAAATTAATCCATGAGCTAGCTGCTAGATGATGCAAAGAATAATATAAGATTGATTTCAGACAATTAAAACACAGGAGCTAGTGAAAATGATATAAAACATGTTCACAGATGTGCTTGTGAAAACATTTCAGGGAAAAAGAATTTGAATACATATCAAGTATACACAACTCTAATTAGCTGTGATCAAAACAAATCTACATGAAGGCAGGTAATAGTCAAGATTCCAGAAATTCAACACAAGAACAGAATATTAAAAGGCATTAGAGAAAAGAAACAAAGCATCTATAAAGGAAAGTCCAACCGTATCACAGCACACTTCTCAAAAAGAACCCTCAAATCAAGGGAGGCATGGAGTGAAGTATTTCAAGACTTAAAAGAAAACTACCCATATTTATATACCCACAAAAAATACCTTTCAAAATATATGGAGAAATAAGACACTTCCCTGACAAAGAACACCTGAGGAAATTCAAGAACAACAAAACACCACCCAGCAATTCCCTTTCTTGGTGTCTTCCTAAAAGAATTAAAAGCATCATACCACAAGGATATGTGCACGCTCATGTTTACAGCAGTGCATTTTGTAATAGTGAAATCTTGCAAACAACTCAAATGTCCATGAATTAGTGAAGGGATAAAAACACTTTTTTTTCTTTATACAGTGGAGTACTGGTCTGCCATAAGGAAGGATAAACTTGAGACATTTTAATGGATGCATCTTGGGACCATACTCTTACATGACATAAATTGGACACATGTGTAAATATGGCATTGTTTCTTTGGTATGAGAAACCAATAAAAGGCCAAATAAAGCCAAAAATGTGTAATAGACATTGAGGTATAGGAGAAAATGTTCAAATGGGAAGGGGAACTTGGGGGGGGGGGTAGGAGGAGGAAAAGAAGGAGGGAAAAGAAAAACTGAGAAAAGTAGGAAAAAATGGGAACAAAACTTTTGCAAATAAGCCAAGGAAAGGGGGCTAAAGGGAGGATAGGATAATGGGGAAAACATCAAGACAGATCATATATAGATACAAATTACCCATGATAAATATGATCACTATATATACCTGAAATATACCAGTAAATCTAATTAATTTAAAAGAAAACATAAAATAGAAAGTCATGGAAGATTCAAGAGAGAAGGTGATTCAATCTTCAATGGAAAATAATCCTCATTCTCTAGGAAGAGGAGTGTGGGTAGAGCAGAGTAAGGACAGAGAAAACAGAGGAAAAAGTAAATAGAGGAACAGTAATATCTAAATTATGATCCACTGAGTGAACTGAGGCATCAAAACCAGGGTGATCGTGGAGCGTCCTAATTGCGATGTAAAGTAAGTTACGTAGCGTTTGAAGAGATCTTTGTGGACGTGTTCTCCTTCATGCCAGTAACTGAATGATACTGAAGAAGAATGAGAAAAGTACAAACGAAGAGCAGAAGAGAGTTGCAGTGACCTAAGAAACAGGACGAGGATTTGGATTAGGGAAGGAGTGAGGAAGAAGGTGAAGGAATAGGAAGATGCCTGGGTGTTAAGATGTTCAATCCTACATCTCAGGTTTAGAAGTTAAAACGGAGGAGTCCAAGAGATTGAAATTTGAAAACTGGCTCTATGAAAGGGCAACTCCTTTAAGATAAATTAAAAACAGAGGGAATCCGAGCCTTTGAAACAAGAGAGCAAAAAAGCGATCTGAATTTAGAGTTGGAGGGGAAGGCAGCTAACCCAAGAAGCAGGGCTCAGAGCTTGGCCAAGAAAGCCAGCGAAGAGTCACAGAGCGCAGACTACTTGGTACAGATCCCACACAGGATTCCTGTGGCTTCCCAGACTCTTGCAGCCTGGTACGTGAGAATGATATCATTTTATGGCATGATAAGTAAGCAAATGAAGGTAGTTGTGCTCTGAAAGCCACCAGATGACGATCATGCTACCCCGACCTCTGTCCCTGCTGTGGTACCGAAATATACTATGTGGCCACCTGTAAGCCACTTGTGGTGCACAGAAGGTCCACAAAATACCATCTTGGAACTACTACCATATAGGATTTAGAATCTGGGGAGTTTCCTTTGCAAATAAGCGAATAGTTCTTAATTCATACGTAACAGCATGCTCCTTCTGATTAATATTTCATGTGCTTTTAGAGTGTAAGCATGTGAAATAGCACATAACATTTTTAGAGGAAAGAAGAAGTAGAGTAAAATGGAAGTGCGGTATGCTAAAGAAAGCTGAAAATCGCTAAGAAGGCTCCCTGTTCTGGAAAGTGGCATCAGAGAAGTATGCTGGAAGTCTGTGCTCAAACCTTTTAATACAGGCTTGAAATACTAATAATATCAATATTCTCAAAGGGAGAAAGAGAGAGCAAGCGAGAGAGAGAGATGATGATAATACTTGCCATAATAAAATCTTATTCATATAAGCTCTGGATAGTCTATTTCAATAAGCAATAATAGATAACACTGGAAACATTTTCTACATTTATTCGCTGTATGATAAACCCAGCAGGTCTATATCACTGATCATGCTTCAGGGATGCCATGGACTTATGGTTAGTCATCATACTGGTGCATCACCTGTTCTTTAAGGAGATTATAAAGGGAATTAGAATACCTGCCTCTTTGAAAATCATGGCTATTGAGCGAACCTCAATGTGTGTGGTTTTGAATGTGAATGAGTTTGTTTAGCCTGAGTCCCACAACCAGGTGTCAGAGGGTGAATAAAAGAAATCCCATGTTTGCTGCAGCTGATCCCTGAATAACATTGTTTTGGATAAGGGATATGTGGTGTCCCAAATCAAATGAAAATATGGCTGAGATCAAGAACACAGCTCTGAATTTTTTTTTTTTTT